>JAOTRI020100416.1:0-14257 GCA_028564885.2 Zoanthus sanctaehelenae
GGACTGGAGAAAGGTAACATATTATAGGGACAAGGGTGGGGACTGGAGAAAGGTAACATATTATAGGGACAAGGGTGAGGGCTGGATAAAGGTAACATATTAAAGGGACAAGGGTGGGGACTGGGAAAAGGTAACATATTATAGGGACAAGGGTGGGGACTGGGGAAAGGTAACATATTATAGGGACAAGGGTGGGGATTGGGGAAAGGTAACATATTATAGGGACAAGTGTGGGGACTGGGGTAAAGTAGCATCTAAATCTATTGCAAAAAGCTAATTATCGGGAGCCGATCGCAAACATTAAATAACTTGATAGCTGCACGCAAATACATAATCAACAAACAATAATCATGAAATAGCAGATTGGCAATTCCTTGAATAACTAGCATGCATAGAGCCAGAAATACACTTATCTTAGAGTGAGAGGTGGTATTAACGTTGCAAAGATATGCATATATACACTGCACTAGGTACGCAAAGACATTTCGTGATTGAAAAGGAGTAAAAACATGTAGTATTTCAATCCCAACTTACAGACAAGAAATTCTCCTCATTATTTTCAATATATTTGAAAATGTTAGATTGTTCTGTTGATTGCATCGCAAATTATTATATCTAAGGCACTTACAAAAAAGATGTATATTTTGGGTTAATTTGCAATTACCGAAAAAGCCCACGGGATTGGTTCTATCATATTATGCATTTCTTGTACAAATGTATTTTATCCGTTATATTGCAATCCACAAACCTAATCTTTTTAATTTTCAAAAATTTTGTTTTTGAATTAGATAAAAACTAAAATTATTATTGAAAATATTTTTATAGAATGTTTCCGACCAATGCGGTCATCATCAGTAAATTTGTACGTCATACTTTATGACAATTTTGTCTTTATATTCATCATCATCACTTTTCGTTTCCTGTTAATAAGTTTTGATTTTATCAAGAGCTCTTTAAAACTGTTGAACACTATTAATGAATCATATAGATTTTATTTGAGAGATAACTATATATATATATAGATAGATAGATAGATAGATAGATATAATTTGCACAGTTACACGCGAGGAGGGTCTAGGCCTTAAATTCTGCTCTCTTATTTTTGCCTTCTGGTCGCCAGTACGTGTTTTGACGCCATCGGCTACAATAGACGAGCCGTTACAGGATAAGTTGACCCCACGAAGTCAAATACTACGCTGTTTTGCCACAAGAACTTTATCAGCCGACCGGTTTCGCCGTTTGGCTTCTTCAGGGCCGTTTCAGTTACACTCCAATTAGCTCTTGTAAACGTCACTAACACGTAATTATAAAGAACGTGTTCAATATATAATTAACTAACTAATACCTAATTAGCCAAGAAACTAAAAAAGGTGCGACGTTCTTTGAAATAATTGAGTGTAACTGAAACTGATTTATAACAATAATTTGAACGGAGTAGGTAAGGCCGCTCACTTATCGGCGCCCTTTAGGAGTACTCAAACTTGACAATCGGCCATGTTAAACAAACCGGTGCAAAACTAATTGACACCCCGAGCTGAGACAAGATTAAGATGGTTCTGTGCCACAAGAACTTTTATTGGCCAAGTCATTTAACAAGTCAGCTTGCAAGAACGAAACCGAACTAAGCAAGTACATTTGAAAAGAAAAAGCGCTTCAAATTATCTTGGTGTTGGAGAATACTTGGCAGAGCTCAGGGATATTCAAATACAACAAAGAAATGCGGACTGTGTACACTGGAAAAGTATTTTATTATTGGCCATAGGGAAATGGCTAGTTGAAATAAAAGATCTGAATTGGGCGGCAGTTGCAGACATGCCACAAAGCTCTTGTTAAAAAACTTTTGTTAAGTATCTTTTGTTTTAAAAAGCTTGTGTTAAATTTTTGTCAAAGAATTGTCGTTGATGAATAGTTATTGTTATTTTCCTTTTAGTCATTGTAATTCACTTATCCGTGGCCATCCCGGGGGGTTGACCCCGGTGAACCCCCGGGGATTTGAACCAAGACATTTACAAATTCCACTTACCCAGAGCCAGTATTCTTCCATAAAAAGCTACCACTGTCCCTCCCCCGGGGAGCATAATTTGAAAGGACTGCCAAATTGTAACGTAATTTCCTGAATAATTTTTAATAAATGTTTAACAATATTAAATATACACAGTACGCAAAAACAGCCAGTCCACTTCGGCCTGAGTTTACTATACAGACCTATACAGGGCTAAAAATTGAAAACATCACAAGTCGCTTTTTGCTGACAACTTTTTACGTATCTGTTGGTCTCAATTTGGAGCCCTGTCAAATTACTTGCAATTGAAACAAACAAATTTTTTTATCCTCTTTGATTTTGCTTTTGAAATCTTCACACAGGGTCCATGGTACCAGATCTTGCATGTTTTGCCTTGCTTCTCGCACATTATCATTAATCTGTAAAAAGAAAAGATTTTTTTTTCCATTTTGTATACTAAAGATAGCTAATACTGCTAGCTTAGTAATTGACCAAGCGAGTATTATTGCTTACCCATACAGATGACAATATAAAAATTCAACAGCTAGTCATCAAAAGATTAGCATACAAGAGATCGTAGATTTCTTGCGAAAAATATTTTTGCTATGTTAGGGAAGGATGGTCAACAAAAGGGGACAGATTTACGAGAGAGACGTAAGACACGCTTACCTTTTTCTCCGTCGCCATTTTGAAAGTTGTTCAACGGTAATACCCAGTCCCCGCGGTCAGGATCTTTCATTTTCAAGATAAAAGCGATGTTACAAATCCCGCGGGTCTTTCCCCGTGTATCTTGCCGCGGTAGTGCAAAAGCGGTCCAATGCCCCTGTCCTGGGCCAAAATTGGCGACAAAAGTCAGTAAATCCCGCGCTATTTCCCCGTATGTCCCCGGGGTCAACCCCCGGGATGGCCGCTGATAAGTGCATTACGAGCCTGAATCGCCAAACAGACTTCTAAAATTAGCTTTCTGTCGGTAGAACGAGATATCAAAAACTAGATAAAATTCAAATTTTTATTAAAAACTTCTGGTCAAATCATAATCACCGTAACACTTCATTTCATTAAGACCCTAACTAGTACTGACAGCACGAGGCTAATTACAAAGCATGGTGAATTAGTGTGATCAATTAGTTTATATAACATAACATAGTATCATTGCACGTGTATATTTATTCGAAACTGAACTTTCTGGTGTAACGATTTTCATATTTTGTTTCATAGGAATATAAGTCAAAAGCAAGTCAGAAAGTTGCTTCTGTTAACGTAAAGTAAGTATGCAGTATGCATATTATAACTGATTCTATATTGCGGGCGTTAATTAGTGTTTGGCGGTACCTCTAGCCATTAATCATGTTTGTAAATTTTTTTTGCGTAATTTAGATTAAAAGAAAAAGAAAAAGAAGTTAGCAGGTTGAAAGAGGGACACCAAAAGGAGTTGAACAGTTTACGAGAGTTAATCAGAGACAAACAGCGACAGTTGGAGATGGTAATGGGTCAGTCCAGGTAAGACTGATAGGGCGAGAGAGGTATTCTATACCATCGAATCTCGGTTATCCATAACTGAGGAGTATATCACATGCGACAAATTGGCCACTACAAAAAATACCATAATACTTTTTGCTTATATACCCAAAATTTTGCATAAGCATTGTTTCCAGTTTCTCTTGGGACGGACAATGATCCCAAGTGGAACTGGAAACAATGCTTATCTTTGGGTAGACAAGCAAAAAGTATTATGGTGTTTTTTGTAGTGGCCAATATAGAGACTCGATTTTATCATTCAATCCACTTGTTGCATTTGCTTTCAACTGTCAGAAAAATTGTTCAGCTTCTGGTAGTGATAATCAAAAATGAGTCCTCGTGGACGAGTGGATTGCGAGTCAATAAATCGTGAGGCCGTAGGTTGAGTTGGTTTTTCAGTGGACGAGTGGATTGCGAGTGAATAAATCGTGAGGCCGTAGGTTGAGTTGGTTATTCAGTGGACGAGTGGATTGCGAGTCAATAAATCGTGAGGCCGTAGGTTGAGTTGGTTAAACAGATTTATAGTCCAGGAGGAGGAGAGCTCTAATTATTTTAGTATAAACCTAGAAACCGGTCAAATCGATAGTAGGCTATTCACTAAAATAGACATTAAGTAGAATAGACAGTGAGAATGCAGAAAGCTTTTTAGACCTTTAGTAGTTTTATACAATGTTCAATAGACCTACAGATTGCCAACCAATCAGAATGTAGGCTTTTTAGACTGTTAGTAGTTTTATACAATGTTCAATAGACTTACAAATTGCCAACCAATCATAACGCACCTTAATCATCAAGCAAGATATATGTTCATCCAAAATAGCCATAAGAAAATTATGTGAGAATGAAAGTAAAGCTTACTTGATGAGTGATATTTCAATGATAACAACAAGAATTAAAAATAAATAGTTGAGTTTTGCATGAACTAAATTCAATTTACCTATCGGTTGTAACGATCATGCACAGTGTTTTTGGTTCAATATTTTCATTGATATTTTCCTAATGATGTTATTTGTCAATAGGAAAGTAGACGACAAATTAGATCTTATTTGGAAGGAGGCGACGGTTGACAACAAGCGAATGAAAAAAGCTGTCAGCAGGAAAGGTGGAGCTATGTTTGATTCGGACTCGGACCCAAACCACCATATATCTTCAGATGAAGCTTGATACACTGTTTTCTATAAAATTAGGCTAAACCAAATGTTCACAATATTGCTGAGGCTACGATTTTGTAAGTAATATAATTTTGCATACATGTGATGTTTGATAAAAAAACATTGTTTTGTACTACCTTACAATGCACTCTGTTCTCATAAAAGAACTACTAAAACCTGTTCTTCGATACCTTAGTAATTTTAAAAACAGTAATTCCGTCTCATGCACTCGTATAAATATTTTCAGCCTACAATTGGCCAAAAAATAAGATTATCCATAAAATTCTTTTTTATAAAGCAGTTTATAAGAAAAACAATGGTATACTTTACTTTCTGCCGGATAATGGTCCTGCTCTTTCGTAAGCAAAATCGGTATATTCACAGTTCAACAGGAACATTAAGATTATAATTAATTAAGAGCGGTGTTTAAACAATGTTCATAGGGAACAAAATGACAACTAATGATAATTTGATTGAAAATACCAAAAGTACAGATATAAGTTTTTCGTCCCTGATTTGGGAAACATGTACATTGTTGTCGCACTATTTAGCATAAGTACTTCAGGTCCATCGAAGTTAGGAGTAACTTCATTTTTTTGACGAAACCATTATTATAGAGATATTGTAACTGTTGTGTTTTCTGCTTTTTACTGTGTACAATGAAAAACTAAAAAGGCTTTTACTTTGACTTATGCTTAACATTCTGGTGCCAAGGCTGATTTTACTCCCGTCAGTGAAATGAAAAGAGTTCCAACAAAAACACTTACATTTACAACCGTTTTCTCTACTTTGGCAATTTGAAATGAAAATTCATCTACCGAAGAGAATTACCTATTTTCTGCGCTAAAGCAGCCAGCTTCATATTTAACAGATTTGACCTGCCCTGTTTTGTAAATAAGAAGAATAATGAGAATATTTTAAGTAACAGATTGTTTATCTATATATAAAGAAAATAGTTTTACACTGTTGTATTAGGAATAATATAGTAAACACAATGAAAATTAACATCTAGCTTTTTTATTGATTTTTAGTACGACAGACTGCAAGCTTTTTTATTAGAACAATTTTATTACAAAAACAGGGAAGGGATGTAATTGATAACCACAGGGTACCCAAGTATACATACATTAGGTACCCAAGAGGAGGATCGTTTGAAACTTCGCATTTGCTCTTTATCACTCGCCAAAGGCAGAAATTTTATTGCTGTAGCTACATGTAGTCCACAACGACCTATTTTATTAATCCTCTCCTTCAGAAAAATGAGCAATTGCGGGCGTTCTTTTATTTTTAACATATCGACAACTTTGGAATTTTCTGGAAATGCATTCAGTTAAAAGACACGATACATGCGGCCTTTGGCTGCCATTGATACAATTTCGAAGGACGCCTCACAAGCGAGGATGTATTCGCAGTGAAAGTGCGCAGAGGTTGCCGTTCAAATTTATTGCCTTACTGCTTTGACGTGTTTGAAACTCCAACTCTTACAAAAAACAACTGATAAACAAAATGAAATGTAAATGTTAGAATATCTGTGCTGGACGAGAGCTTTCTGCTGTTACATGTTCATCTTTGAGCGGATTGTACTGCTTCCTGCGGTAGTACTTTTTGGTGATCACAGCAACGACTGCAAGGAGACAAATACCACCAATAACTGCCAATGCGTAGAGGCCGGGTGAGCTGTCTGAACTTTCATCTTTACTGCTGGCAGATTCATCCTGAACCTAAACAATATACAACAATTTGTTTGCGTCAAATTTAAAAAGTAATTCATATTTATTGAAAACGATGCAAGAAATCAATTTGGATTTGTTTTAATTTCTGTATTCTTTATTCATACAAATAATAATGCAAGCAAAAATTTGAGCCTGTGCCGAAATTTTAACCCCCGTCCTTCGGAACACCGTGTGCGTTCTATCCACTGAGCTACAAGATTAGGAGAGCAAGGCCATTTGTTATATTCTTATATAGACTTGTGAACAGAATCCTCTGTCTCAAACAATCACTCACACGTCATGATATAATTTTTGTCATAAACATGAAATAACAGACTGGGACAATAAAGTTTGACTTGGTTTTCACAAGTTATGTGATGCGCATTCGTGATAGAATAAACCCTTTAAGTCAGTAAATGTTGTTTACACAGTACTCAGGCTAAATTCTTTACGAGCCCAGTGCATGGTAAGATGGCCAAACCGTGGTTGTTTTTGCTTTTTAAAGTTTTATGATAAGAAAATAGGATTTTAATGGTAAACGTTATTTCTGTGTATATGTTTTTCGTGCTGTGTCTTTGCTAAATCCTTATACGAATCTAGTGGCCCATGAACCGGCGCTTCTTTCAGGTTTCCGTTGAGTTAAGCGGATGAGAGTCTTTGATTCCCCCAGGACGAGACACTAATCCATCGCAGGTTAGTTCCAGCAAACGCTGGTACTCATTTACCTATCCCGGAAGGATGGAAAGCTGAGTTGGCTTAGGCGGAAAAGAAGGTCACACAAATTGAATATTTGAATCTCGGCAAAGTGCCGGGATCGAACTGGGAACCTTGCGGATGCAATGCATAGATCTTACCAACTACGCCGACCACGTCCGCCCATTACTCACAATCATTAAAACTTCCCCAAATGTGATTAGTGCATTAACTTCTGAAGTTTGCACTTATTAATCTACAAAATTGTAATCAGACAGTGTAATCTAATAATTGACAGTAATAGGACACCTGTAATCAGATAGTTACTTGAGCCAATCATATTTTAAAGTATTTTCATTTAAATCCATCCATCACAAAATAGATTGCAGTTACTATAGCAACTCAACAACTTTCCCTTCAACTCCTGTTTAAAGCCATTTGTAAAGTTATTTTCCATATTTATTTTGGAAATGAAAAACTGTAATTAAAAGATCATTTTAAATTGCATATTTTTGTAAGTTGTAATTGTTATGATTGATAACAGGACTTCTTGTCGTCCAATTCAATAATATTTAACAATTATTCCAAGAGCGCGCGTTGGATATGAGATGGTAAATAGTCAACGAGGTGCGTAACGCCGAGTTGGCTATAATCATCTCATATCCAACAAGCGCGAATGGAATAATTGTTTTATTAAGTTTCATGAGTTTTCCGAACTTTTCGATACTTGAAAATAGCAAAAAACTTTTAATAAATCGAGAAACAAGATCTTTTTGTTAGTTTTCATCTATGGTCATTCGGTATATGAGCTGATAGCCGAGATTAAGTGAACCAATCAGAATGCTAGAAACGCAGTATTCGAGGTTGAAATTTAATTAGTATAATTATACAGGTTTTCTTGACTAATTACTACATGTTCTGTCTTGTTTATATTCCCAAACAGGGTTTTTTAACATTTGAAGTAATTGTTGCTTAAGATCATGCCGATGCTGTCTAAAATTTCTGAAACATTGTTTTTAAATTAAACCAACTTGGTTTCGGAAACAAAAAGCGAAGTATACACTGTCGTGAATCACATAATTATAAACGTGTTTAAACAGCACATGCGTTTTGATTGGGCAACTTCGGCCAGTAATATGGCAGAATTTTGGAGCAGTTAAAAATACTTGACATGTTTTAACGTCTAAACACGATTTTAATTAACGCCAAATATTCCAAACCTGGCCTAGGGTGGTCCAATAATGTCTTTGGTTTTTCGTCATCATCTTGGAGTGTAGTTAGGGATAGACTACTTTGCTTCCTTTATGTACGTGATTGGTCGAGCGTCTGAGCCCAGATCACGTGTTAATGAAATGTATCCTATGTTTTGCTCATCACCAATTTTTTCAATCTTGGCATTTTTACTTTTATCTTTCAGCCCCACCATATTTTGTTATGAAACCAGAGAACACGTCAGTTAATCAGGAAGAGACACTTTGGTTACACTGCCTTGCCAATGGTTCTCCTATGCCAACCTTGCGATGGTTGAAGGATGGTATACCTGTGAACAGCAGTGGTCGAGCAACAGTGTACTTTAATGGCAGTCTCAGAATCTTCTCGACTCAAATAAGCGATGCAGGAAAATTTATCTGTGAAGCAGAAAATGTTGCAGGAAAAGCAACTGTGTTTGCGTTTGTGGCAATATTTGGTGAGTGATTTACCTAGCATTGTGGTGCTTTTTGAGTTCGAGAAAGCTAATCTGAGGCCTTAACAATAAGTTTTTTAATATTTCACAAAATTAGTCAGAAATGTCTAGACAACGGAAATATGAACATAAAGTTTATTAATTATGGCTTTTGCAATAGTTTTGCCAGAAAAAGCTAAACTATTTTTTGTGACGGATTTTTGATAACGTGGTTTATTTTCAATCTCCTTCTTTGCATAATTCTTCAGGTTGAGAGTAGACAAAGATTTGGCGTCGTTAGTAGTTGATAAAGTCTCCAGTTCAATCCTTGTTTTTGCTGAGATTTAAATATTTTGTGAAACCCACATAATTTATATTAACTTATAATAATTATATTGTATCATTATTATATATATCCTTTACACGTTTCAGCTAACTAGAGGTTAATGTTTCGCTGTTCGACGGCTCGTATGTTGGCAAATAAGTAGAACTTTCAAATAGGATAGGGGCGGAGGGGATAATTGCCCCGAGAAAAACCTTGGATTGAGGTTAAGATTGACACCGTCGTTATCAGTTATCATCACCATTTTATCAATCAGTCATCATCAATCATGATCGTCATTATCACCGCCATCATCAATGATCATTGTCATTATCACTATCATCATCATCATCACCATCATCATCATCATCATCATCATCATCATCATCACTATAACTGTCATCATCAATGATCATCGTCATAATCATCATCGTCATTATCATTGTCATTATCAGTCATCATCATTATGCACCGTCATCAATCATCGCCATTACCAATCATCATTATCACTGTCCTCATCAATCATCGTCATTATTACTGCCATCATCAGATTAAGGTTAAGATCGACAAATCTCGGCACCGACGTGTAGAACCAAGGACCTCGTGTCCTAAATGTAGGAGGTGAGACTGATGACCATTTCACCAAACTGACCCAGCTGTTACCGACCACGCCACTCGGACGAGTTGGTTTGTTAGACAATGTTAAAAAAATGTTTCATTTCAATTTCAGTTGCACCATCAGTTATTCAACATCCATCAAATGTTACACGAACAGTCGGAGAGTCGGCTATTTTCGCTTGCTCTTTTAGTGCGACACCTGTACCGACAGTTTCCTGGTTTCGTCAAGCTGGAAACTCACAAATATCATCTCTGAATAATTCCCTGAGCTACGTATTGACGAACAGTCGGCTTGAAGTTCGCCACGTGACTAAGGAAAACGAAGGAAAGTATATCTGCCGGGCCTCTAATGCTGCAGGCACTACAAGTTCATCAGCTTTTCTCAAGGTTGAAGGTAAGTCATTTAAATTCTAAAGTTTTAATCAAGAGTACAAATTGTAAAAAGTAATATTTTGCGTTACTGATTCCTATTGATAAAGTACTCATATTGTTTTATGATGAACTTGCTTTACTTTAATGTTTAATCGCTTAACGGCTCAGATCTTGGGGTGAAAGTCGAATTTGCTCCTGGAGGAAAACCGAAGTACCCCGAGTAAAACTCACAGAGTCAGATTGAGATCAACAAATATCAGCCCACATGCGGAGCCCAGGAATCGATCCCATGTCGTAGAGGTGGTAGTCACGACTGATGATCACTATGCCAATCTAACTCCACTGAAAAAACAAATATCCGATAGAACTTGTGATTTCAAACAACAACCTTAATCCTTTCACGTGAAACTGATCGTTACGTTTTTCGCAGACACAGTGGAATAAACAAGCAAAGTCCTGAAAAATGTTTATAGAGAAACTCCGACGCAGCTTTCAATCGTCAAGATTTTATGAAACATTTTATCGTTTCGTTTGCTCGTATCCTTGGTACGATAAATTTTTCTCATATCGTTCTTACGTTTTCTTATATTGTTGGCACATGCGTTTCCTCGAATCGTTTAAGATATCGTTATTACATTTTCACATATCCTAGATTTCACGTGTCCTCATTTGCAAATTCAAGTCGAACCGCGAAAATTTGCATGTTTTGAATTAAAGATTGTTCCACAAATTAACCAATATAATAAAATGAACACTCTTTATTTGTCGCTCGGAAATTTTGAATAAGCATTGTTCTTATTTTCTCTTGGGTCTTGCAATGATCGCAAGCGAAACGTTTAGGGATAAACGAAGAGTATTGTGATATTTTTGATACTGGCTAACTGCCAGATTTGAAATGTTGGCAAGAGATCGTTATTTGGAGTTAGTCTACAAGCCCTTTCCTCTTTCCTTTTTTAAAATTTTTTTAAATTTTTTGATTTCTCATTCCTCTCCCCACCCCACCACCTCTTCCTTCACATTATACACATTGAACTATTTTATGATTAATCTGTGTCTGCTTCCTTTTAAAAATACTCAATATTTTTTCAGTACCCGTGTCCCTTGATACCCACCCAGTCAATGTCACTGTGAACGAATCAAAGTCAGCCTCATTCCGATGTGTCGCATCCGGAGATCCCAAGCCGATAGTGACGTGGTACAAAAATGACATGCAGCTGTCTCATGGCGGCAGATTGGTAATTACTGAAGACTCCCTAAGTATACTCAACGTATCAGCCGATGATGCTGGAGAGTACAGCTGCAATGTTTCTAATGGGCTGGCGTTCCATGTTGGTACTGCATCTTTAGTAGTTCAAGGTAAGAACGCAACAACCATCAGAAGTACAAAATTTCTAAGGAGTAATGTATAGAAGTATGCAACTCGGTATAAAGTTAGAAAGAAAGTGTTCCTCGAGTTGAATGCTCAGACAAAATCCTTAGTCGTTGACGGGAATCGAACCCACAGACTTCTGATTACCGGTCAGACTTCTATCGGACATATCAAGAGAGCAAATGCGAGACGTATGTCCAGCAGGAATGTATAAGAACTTAACCATCTCCCCATGTGAGTCTTTGTAGCTCATTGGGTAGACCGGTAATCAGAAGGTTGCTGGTTCGATTCCCGTCAATGAATCAGAATTTTCTCCGAGCATTCAAATCGAGGAACACTTTCTTTCTATATTCAAAGTTTTTTGGGTTTGAATAAATATCTTCAGCTTGGAAGTAACTATAGAAAGATATGTTCGTGTTGACCCGTTCCTTTCGTGAGTTCCTGTAGCTCAGTGGATAGAATGTCTCACCGGTAATTAGAAGATCATGGGGTTTTTTTATTTTCAAAAGGAACCCAGATGTTCTTTTTTCTTCTGAGAAAATTCGCTTGTGTCAACAAGAACGTTTCTTCTATTCTTGGGTTTCGTGCTCTGTCCACGTCAAATGCAAAACACTTAATTGAAGGAAATAAGTTGAAAATCTTACTATCATCGTCTTACGATCATCTATTGATCAGGGCCCAGTTGTTCAAAAGCCGACCCATGGTCGTGTTTGCAATCATACAAGGAGAGATTTTAGCTGTAATTTTGGGATTAACAAGTCTTTTCCTTGAAAATTCTAAACAGTATTCATAAAAAACCAATTACCTTTTCTTAAAGAAGAAATTCCTGTTTGAATTTTTGCTTAACCCAGGGTTAAACTTAACCAACCTTTGAACACCTGGTCCCTAGTTTAATTCTCCAGTTATTCTATTGTACTAATCGGGGCTTATTACTATTTTAATCATCCATCTTTTCTCTTCTAGTAGACTATCACAAATAGACATCTACTAGATTAGTCAATCAGTATTCAGGGTGCATGTTAGACCGTTAGCAGGTTTATACTCACAAGTTTAATTCATATGATTAGTGAATGAAACCTTGGCTTTGATGGTTATGCAAGGGATCTCCAGTTTCACTCCTCAAGTAAACAGAAAACATCCTGCCTTATTTGCCTGTTGTTGCTGAAGGTTCATCAAAAAATAAACAAACAAATGCAAAATAAAGAGTAATAATGCCTTCTTATAAGTGAGCTTCTTAATGTATTATTATTTCTTTTTTGTAGTTGCACCGAGAATCACAGTATTCCAAGTTCCGGCGCTTACAAAGATGTCACAAAATGCAACCCTGATTTGCAGATCTAAAGGCATACCACAACCTCGACTCAGCTGGCTAAAAGATGGTCTCCCTTTGTCACCACAAAGCAGTGTCTCTGTAAAACCAGGAGTAATTACCTTGGTCAACCTACAGAGAAATAATTCTGGGACCTATATCTGTTTAGCAATCAATGTCCTAGGACAGGTGTTCGCTGAAGGAAATCTAACAGTGCAAGGTTGGAATGATCTGGCTAATAGAAATATTATTTCAAGAATTAGTTACTACCTAAGTACGTGTGTAACTATATATCGATAACATGGCTACTATTATTATCGCTATCACTCTCATTATGTTCAACATCAACACGTCATTCATAACCACGCTCAGTGTAATTTTCATCATCATCAAAAATATCATAAGAGGGCATGGGAACTAGTTAGAAGAGAGAGACTCGGCAGCTTAGTTGGGCGAACGACCACGCAAATTGTCATAAAGAAAACATTCAGAGATTAAAAACAAAGCAAGGTAACGATCTGATTGATTTAAAATAGAGCTCCCTTATCGAAGAAATAATTTAAAAATGATCAGATCAAGCAAGTTTTCCTTTAATGCCACTTATTCGCAGTAAAACGGTTTTTAGGCTACGATTTAACAAAACTTATGTGTTATTGTTTATATTTTGGCAAGTAGGCGTTTTAAGTATATTTGTCATAATATCTTGCTACCTAAAACAGTTTTTCTGCCTGGTTGTTTCCCTCTTCTTTCATTTAGTTATATAGAACTACGATTCCTGTTTTCTTGAAGAGTTATTTGTGTTACAGTGCCACCAAGTGCACCCATCGATTTATCAGCTCTACCGTTATCGGCCATGACCGTGCTGGTTTCTTGGAAACCAGGACTTGACGGGAACAGCCCCTTGATTGGCTACAGAGTCACATGGAGTGTGAATGGTGTGCTTGCTATGGTGGTTGACAATGTAAATGAGACTTCGTACACCGTAGCTTTTTTGGAACCGTATACCGTGTATAACTTCAGTGTGAGCGGCCGTAATGTCATCGGCTATGGAGAGACAGCTAGAGTATCCAACCGAACAATGGAAGCAGGTAGGCTTTAAAACAAAAATAACAAGATTTGTGTATCTTAAAGAAATCGTGAACTTATTACATGAAGCAGATGGAAAAGAATTAATCCTAAGCTATGTAAGGTAAATTAATCGGGTTTAGAAAAATGCATGAAGCTATTAAAAGAATGAGGAAATGAAGTTTGGACAACAATTTTTTCAAAGAAGTTAATCAAATGAGAGAAAATAAAATGTGGATTGATAGTGACATTTAAACAGAAACTGATTTGCTGGCTTATAGTTTACTGGTTTTTAGTTGTGAGAGGATTATCTCACTGAAAACTGGTATTGGCACCAGTAGAAAAAGGTGAGAGATTTTAACATTAAAATAATTTTATCATTTATATGTTGTGGTCTGTCTCTTATACTGAGGGCACTTCTAATCGGCTGCCAATTTGCGCCAGTACATGTGAGCCGTTCAGC
>JAOTRI020100427.1:0-14255 GCA_028564885.2 Zoanthus sanctaehelenae
TACCATTAACACTATCTTAATCACTACAATTAACACAATCACAATCACTACCATTAACACTATCTTAATCACTACCAGTACACTATCACAATCACTACCATTAACACTATCTTAATCACTACCATTAACACTATCTTAATCACTACAATTAACACAATCACAATCACTACCATTAACACTATCTTAATCACTACCATTAACACTATCACAATCACTACCATTATCACTATCACAATCACTACCATTAACACTATCACAATCACTCTCATTAACCCTATCACAATCACTACCATTAACACTATCATATTCACTACCAAATCCATTCTGGCTCTTTATAAAAACCAATATTATTCTACATACCTTTCTCATTATCAATAACACAATCAAGACCAATTATGGATATATATTTGAAATAAAAAAACAATCTAATCTACTATTTTCCTAATTAATATATAGAGGATATTTCAGTGGCGCGAAGATATGAAATTTATTTTCGAACAATATTTTACGAGCGAGCTCCGTGGTAATAAACTATCACAAACTAAAGGAGCAAATATGTTTTTTGAATTCTTGCACAAAATGTCAAATTTAAGCAAAATTTAAGCTTAACAACTTAATTTTTTAAGAAAAAAAATAACTTCAATATCTTTCCATTTCATTTTCTTGGCAGAATCGTGCCAAATCCTCATCAGAAATATCAGCAAAAACTCTAGCGTCTTCTCTGTTTGCCATGTTTTGCAATGTAAGCGACAGCAAGCGCAGGAAAATACTGACGCGTCCGCACATAAGGGACATACGGAAAATAACTTTTTCATATTTCATTCCAGTGAAATATGGAAAACATCAGTGGTATAGTTTCCGGTGTTTTACTAGTAACCATATAATAAATGATGATGAGAAGTCCCTGTATTACTACCATCGCCTTTATTATATAGCAATATCAGTTTACAATAATAAAAAATATACTAATATAATGATAATTATAATACCTTGTTTCCATGGAAGTGAAGCAACCTAGGTGTGTAGTTTTCTGGTTTTACCCGACGAAAGCCGGAATCTGCCCTACAGAATTAAAACTGCATTAATAATTAAAAAGTGTTTTTGCTTTATATATCACGTTATGACCAAAAGTAGCTGTGGGGTTGGGAATGACCGTATCGAGGGAATTTGTCTGCCACGCCTACTCTAACTCTGAGAAGATGGTGACAAAAAAAACAAGCAGATAAAATTTCAGGGAGTTAAAATAGATTGCGGACATGCTACGCGTCCGAGAGGATTCGAGTTCTGTGGCTAGCGATTGAGATGCAAACTAGCAAATGTCACGCGTCATTTTGTTTGCTTCAATACAGAGAATATGTGAGAAAGTAATTGAAAAACATACTTTTTCAAGTTTGAAATAGTTTAAACCCGAGAAAATAGTTTCTAAATAAAGATAAAGTCATTTTCTTGTAACAGCTCGAGTTTGAATTCTGTCCTGTGAAAAAAAAAATGGGCAAAATTTGTTATTATCTCTCAAGTGGCTTTTAAAGTTTGCGTCACATATATGAAAAACTTGATACCTTGAATACACAACGAGCTTGCCAGTCGTTAGCTCAAAAGCTGCAAATTTAGGTGGTTATATCACAAAGGCATTTTATCCAAAGTCTTTGGACCTTTCTGTATTTAATACTTTTGAATTGGTATCTTTAAAAATGAAAAAAACATTTTTTGGATCATATGAACTTTAACTAAGCGTTTACAAGCAACAAGGGCTTAATGTACCTGTCATGACAACTAACTTAAGTAGTTCATTCAGTTTAAGAAAACAATTGCCTTACACACCTTATGGAGAAGTTCTCTAAACTATAACTTCATTATAAACTATGGAATCATTCATAACAGATTCTGCATGAGTGCTGACGTTTAAAAAAGATCAACTAGTGTTGATACAGTGTTAGTTTTACTCACCTTCCCCGCCCCCACTCCACAAGAAAATGAGTTCTAAATATACTTACCCTCCCTCCCAGTAGGTTAATTTCATAAAATATTTCTTAAACAATTTGGACTCATGTTCCTGGACCTCTCGATGTTGTACTGGTTGGTCATTCAACTGGGGTAAGACAATAAAATAAAACGATAATCTTTGAAAACGGTTTACCAAGTAGTAGACAGGCTCAGTTTTCCACCAAAGTTATTAAATAACATAAAGAATATTACATTGGCACTCACTTGTGAGATCTTTTCACCACGAGAAAAAATCCGTATCTCCAAACGACCATGTAATATTCTATTTATTATATAATTATCCATAATATCTTCAAGTAAAATTCGAAATTCCCGAAGAGCTCGCAAGGGTCGCCATGGTAGCAATCTTTTCACTTGTGAAGATAACATGTGAGAAATATAGGTATTTTATAGTTAATTACATAATAATAACCATTACGAAATATTCAACCTCAAATACGGCGTTTCTAGCGTTCTAATTGGCTCACTCAATCTCGGTTATCACCTCATATACTGAATTATATATAGAAACTAACAAAAAAATCTCGGTTATCACCTCATATACTGAATTATATATAGAAACTAACAAAAAAATTTCGGTTATCAATTTATTAAAAGTTTGTTGTTTTCTTCAAATATCGAAGGGTTCCGAAAGCTCATGAGATTAAATATAACAATTATTCTATTCGCAACAACAACAACAACAACCTTTATTTACCCTCAAATATTACAAAATACAAATACAATTATAAATAATATTACAAAATATTTAGAGGGTACTGGCACCTGAAATAACCATAGAGCTAAATAGAATCAGGAGCCAGCATACATAAGCGATTATAAATAATGAAATAATGGATATTAGATGATTATAGCCAACTTGGTGCTAATTAAGCGCCTCATTGGCTACTTACCATCTCATATTCAACGCGCCTTCTGTTAATAATTGTTAATCATCCACCGGAGTAAATATTTAGCTATAGGCACCAACACTGAGGGGGATAATTACCTCAAACAAGGAGGTTATTGTTTTTGCCGGGATTTGTTTGTTTGTTTGTTAGCAACATAGTTCAATAAGTTATGGACGGATTTTGATGAAATTTTTAGATGTTGTCAGAAATGGGACATGGAAGAACTAATTACATTTTGAGGAGGATCCAGAAAAAATCCTGGATTCTGCATCACTTTGAAATTTTCAGCACACAAGCATATAATGTAAGCCCACTCAGTGCATTTACATACAAGTACACCTAGTGTCATTTACAATTGTAAGACTCGTGCTGCAAGTGCAAATTTCAGTGTTAGAAATTTTGTTCTTGAATTCTTGTATTTACAAGGACTGTATAGTTCCGTGGGGATATCAATATGCTTGGTAGAGGTCTGCGATCTCGGACTGCTTTTGTAGTTATTTTAGTATTAAATTAGCAAGTGAAGAGTACTTTTTCAAAATAATTCATTATGAAAAGTCTTTGCTAAAATGTGCACAAAAACAAGTTTCAAAACTACTCTTCCACAAATCTAAAGCCTTGGTCAAACGGCCCATGATAATTGATAATAGTTGCTTCCCACGAAACTATCATCAACTATCATGAACTATCATACGCGTGGTCAAACGAAAAAAACTAATATCGACTATCATAAAAAATTTGAACAAGCTCAAAATGAATAATAGTAGTTGATAGTGCATAACAGTTGGTGGTTAAACGAAAGCAGGCGCTTCAACTATTATGGACTATCATCGACTATCATGGGCCGTTGGACCAAGGCTTAACTCACGGGCGAGAAATCAGAGAGCAATCAATTTTCTCACACACGAAGAGAAGACCGAGCTGAATAGCGCTAGATTTTCGATGTTTGATGAACCAATCAAAGCGCTAGCTTAAAACTAAAGATGAATATCAACCAATATACGCTATGTGTGTTTCACATTTAGAGTGTCTATCTCATGAAAATGGTTTTTACTAATTCGAATAGAGCAAACAAAATTGTTTAAGAAATTCTTTATGCGTTTAATCATGAGATGACACATAATCAATGGTGACAACGCTTACTCTGTATCGTTGAGATAAAAAAAACAAATTACCCTCCCCTTTAAAAGATAAGGCTAACAGTGTACCTATGGTTCAGCCTGCTTTCCTTAAAGCTAGTTTCTGTTATATGGAAACCTGACTTTTATTAGAAACTATTTGCGTAATTTTTTCCAAACTCTCCTCGCATTTACCATTCTGTCTTTTCCGCCTACGCCAACTCAGCTTTTCATCCTCCGGGGGTAGGTAATATAAATGAGTACCATCATTTGCTGGTAGCTAACCTGCGATGGATTAGTGTAGCGTCCAGGGGGAGTCAAAGACTCTCATCCGCTTAACACTACAGAAACCTGAGATAAGCGCCGGCTCCATGGGCCACTAGGCACGTATAAGGATTTAGCTTTAGCTTGAGTAAATAACTTGGTTTACAGATATTCATTTGATTATGACGATAATAAATTATAATCACATTTAATTGTTCGGAACAAAACTTGACTTGTCAGACAAAAATCGCTGTTACACGAGGTCGACAGACTCGATCCCAAAATTTGTTAGACGCAAAGATCAGAAATTGCAAGTCCGAAAATTAAATTCAGTTTTGACAAACATTAGCCTTGGTTACGCAAAAGAGCGTGATACCCTCTTCTGTGAAACAAAAAAAGAATTACACATTTCCTGTTAATTTTGTCTTGCATGCATGCTCTTTGGCGTCCCAGTAACTATTTCATGGGTTTAATTAAATGACCATAAAAAATATCACATCTTAGTAAAGGCAAGGGCAGCTGTAGTGAGAACTATTCCTAGTCTACTAAATAAAAAGGCGGACGTGCCGGGTTGGAGCAGTTGGTAAGATCTCTGCTTTCCAACCACATGGTGCCTAGTTCGATCCCGGCACTTTGCCGAGATTCGAATATTTGTGTGACCTTCTTTTCCGCCTGAGCCAACTCAGTTTCCATTCTTCCGGGGTAAGTAAATGAGTACCAGCGTCGCTGGGATCTAGCTAACCTGTGATGGATTAGTTTCCCTTCCAGGGAAAGTCAAAGACTCTCATTCGCTTAACACTACAGAAACTGGAGATAAGCGCCGACCCAATTGGCCACTAGGCTCGTATAAGGATTTAGCTTAATATTCTAAATGCACGCTTTTTTATAAGAACCAGTAACTTTTGGCTGAAGCTGGGCTGTTCTTAAAAATTTTGGGCGATTTCAGCCTCAAGTTGTTTTTAAATTGTTCTTATTTCCTGATATTTCCAAAGTCGGTTAGTTGGCCGGCACAATAAAAAGGCGCTAAGAGTTACAAAACAATGTTTTTAACGACCACGAACAACTGAACAGCAGTTATATTTACCCTGAACTTTTAGCATGAACTTATAGAGTATGTAAACCTCAATCCGGCTTCGTACAAAGATTAACCCTTTCAGTCCCAGTTATATTGTTAGATTCTCCCAACTTGAGCTCATACTATTTATTGAACAAGTTTGAGAGAATTTTGCTTTTAATCTTCATCAGTTTGCTTTGTTTGATCAATTCTCATTTTCTCATTACTAAATGTTTCATTTTGAATATGATATGTCAGGAGAAGTTGGGTGCTGATAACCGATTGGGACTTAAAGGGTTTTAAATTAAAATTCTTTTATTTGTCTGATCAAAGTTTCGGCCTGGTGCCTGTTCTTAGCTTGTTGGACAGATTTCAGCCTGGGTGTTTTTATAAAGTTTGTCAGTCTTATAGAAAAAAGCGTGCAGTCATGAACTGATAAAGTCAAGTAAAACGGCTTTCAATTTAAATTATCTAAGGTGAATATATCTATTTAATAGCTGCAAATATGATTAAGTACTTATATTTAAACTCCACACTAATGCCTTCACGCAGATCTCCATTGCAAAGCTGAAAGGATCGATAGACGACATTGATATTTAGAGTGTTATTATACCCTGGGTATTATACCATTGCCCGGGCGTGGTTGACGCAGTTGGTAAGATCTCTGCTTTCCAACCACATGGTGCCCAGTTTGATCCCGGCACTTTGCCGAGATTCAAATATTTGTGTGACTTTCTTTTCCGTCTAAGCCAACTCAGCGTTCCATCCTTCCTGGGAGCTAACCTGCGATGGATTAGTGTCCCGTCCAGGGGGAGTCAAAGACTCTCATCCGCCTAACACAACAGAAACTGGAGATAAGCGCCAGCCCCATGGGCCTCTAGGCTCGAAAGAAATTAGCTTAGCTTGGCTAATGCCTTCACGCAGATCCCACATTGCAAAGATGATATTGATATTTAAAGTGTTTTATACCCGGAGTATTATACCCGATTGTTGTATATGTAAGATGCATTATAATCAGATGTTAAGGGCCGCGATGTGTGCTGTGTTTTTTTGTTTACTAATAAACACTTTGATAGTATTTGGGCCAATATTTTTTTAACTTATTAAAGGTTGCGTTGTGTAGCTATTACAAAGATTAGTCATAGTTAAACGCTGGCCGTAGTGCGAAGAATTTAACTGAAGTTTCGAACTGTAGTGCTTCGTCAATACCCTGCCAAATTCAAGCTGCTCTTAATCACTGCTCCCGTGGTCCCGGGACTGCAGGACTGCGGGAGCAGTCTTTCAGGTTGCTTGGATATTTATAGTTTTTATATATTTTATTAATCAGCTGTTGACTACGGGACTGCAGGACTGCGGGAGCAGTCTTTCAGGATGCTTGGATATTAATATTTTTTAATAGATTTTATTAATCAACTGTTGACTACGGGACTGCAGGACTGTGAGAGCAGTCTTTCAGGTTGCTTGGATATTAATATTTTTTTATAGATTTTATTAATCAACTGTTGACTACGGGACTGCAGGACTGCGGGAGCAGTGTTTGAAATGCTCTAATAAGCTGGTGGGGTATTCTGAAGTTGCTCCGCTTCGTCGATGTGAACGTAGTTTAATGACAAATTTTCATCTTTTTATAATTTTCTCGCGCAGTTTTGTAACAAGAGGTTACTTGACGAGACTAACTAGTATAATGTTGCGCAATCAACCAGTAGAAAGAATAAAACTCAGGCAAGAGAAGCCGGACTGCGAACAGCAGATGCCGAACGATAAAAACCTACCGGCAGCGCCAGAGATATAACATTGCAGAATGACAAAGGCCCAAATAAGTTCTAGCAATAATTTGTATTTTAAAAAACTATTAATAATGATACCTAGCGTTTAGCAATTAATTTTAAAACCAAATGTAAACTTACCTCAAGCCTTCAAAACCATGCAAGAACACTGACTTCAATATTTTCTTATATATATGATGAACATTTTACAAACGCGTGGTTCAAAGTCGAGATACTGTTGACAAGATACGACCAATTAGTATGACTAGTGAAACCTGAGAATCTTTTGTCAGGAAGCACCACGTGATCATCAGGTGAGTTCCTAGATCCTGGATTACAGCCTTTGGTGCACACAATCCACGCTTATTTTTATAATGGGAAAAACTTTATAAGAACGTCAACAAGCGGACTCAAATTGACCTCTGAAAATTTAAGAACAGTTAAAGATCTTAAAGGACAACCTCAGAATGAGGCTCCAAATATATATGAAAACATTTTAAGGCAGAGACTTAACTAAAACTCATAAGTTAACCTATACTAGCAACCAACACAAAATAAAGCACAAGAAGTTCTGAAATTCTTAGCTGTATTCCAGCGTTACTCAATTTGCTCTTCTGTAATTGGTTTGAAATATATAATGAAAAATGTCGAAACAAAAAAATACAATAGAAAGCAGTGCTGGTCATTTAAAGATTTTTTTAAGTAGTATTTTAGTTGGGATAATAGTAGAGATACTAATATGAAATACTTCTGTGATTTTACTGTGCATATTTACAATTAGTTGTAAAACTAAATACCCTGACACTTTAATAAAGTTTATGTATGTATGTATGTATGTATTGCGAAACATACATTACAAGATTCAGAAAAGTTTCAACTAGAAACATTATCATTTTTTTTCAACCACAACCTGAACTTGTTAATTTAAAATGATTCTTAATTGTTGGTCTATCTGAGCCTCATTGTTCTTATAAAGTTGTTTATGCTTGTTCTTACTTGTTTTTAATTTGTTTTAATCCTTTCACTGCCAAGAAGTTGCATAGCAAATACAAAATAAAACATTTGGTATGAGAAAATAAGAATTGGTAAAATAAAGCAAACTACTAAAGATTGAAAGTGGAACTCTCTCAAAAAGTATGATGGGCTCAAGTTGGGAGAAGTTAATAATTCAACTGGTACTGAAAGGGTTAAGTTTACTCTTTATATTCAAAACCTGAGACGGATAGAAACAGTAATGTTTCGTGGTCCCGAGACCGCGCCGAGGAAAAGATAGTCGTAGTATAGAGAGACACAAAACACACACTGCTTTCCGACCCTTTCCCGCGCGAGGTTAACTCAATAAGTGGTTTTGTTATATACCAACCAAAAAAGTAACTTTAACTTTAAAAAAATATTTTATTATCCAACTGGAAAGTTGTAAGTCATGACTTTCAACAATGATTCACTTTTCACTTCCAACCTAATTTGCCAGTTGCAACTTACCACTTACAACTTGCTACTTTCGATGCCACCCCCTTCCTCCCCAAAACAAATATTCAGAAAGATCAAGATGAAAAATGCCTCCATGCCAAATTTTTGCATTTTACCACCTATCAGTGGTGAGATATTGGCCGTATTTACTCAGAAAGACGAATTATTCGTCTGTATAAATACGGAGACGAAATAAACAGGCGAACTAAACAGACCCACTTTAGTTCGTCTGTTTAATGCGTCTTTTCGACGCACTAAACAGACGAATTATTCGTCTTAGACGTATAATTCGTCTGTTTTAATACGAGACGCACTAAACAGACGAACTAAACACGAGCTTTGTAACTAAGCAAATAAAACTTCGTAACCGCTTGAAAGATGGCATCAAAGAGTAAGAAGGATTCTGGACGGTTTAAGAAAGAAAGAAGATGGACAAACGAAGAACTAAAAATCTTCGCAACAGTGCTGGCAGGTCCGAATTGATTTGTCCCGTTTTTAGTCAGGCCAGTCGAATAAGTTGTCTGAGACTAATAATTCGTCTTTCTGAGTAAATACAGCCAATGGTGGTGTGGAACATATCCGGAAACAACGATAAGTGAGTGTTCGAATTAGATTAACACTGTATTTGTGGGGAGTGAAAGAGTCCCACTTAGTGAAGAGTTCAGTGAATGTCTTTTTTCTGTAAATCGATGTGGTGAAGGTATTGAATGTAGTACGTTTAAATAGCACATCTAAGAAAGGAATTTCTTTGTTTTCTTCAAACTCGAGAGTAAATTGTATGTTCTTATGTTAGTTATTAAGGTACTGTAGAAAATTTAAAGCGATATCTTTTTTAAATTAAAAAAGTGAATGTGTCATCAACATATATCTGAACCAAACTGACGGACAATTGTTTAAACCAGTTTTAACCCACTTGTTTTCAAAATAGCACATAAAAATGTTTGCTAAAAATGGACCTAACGGCGAACCCACGGCTACATCATCGGTCTGGTTTAACGAGATCGCAACAAAAAAATTCAAATGAGCATTTCACGTCATTTTTGTCAATGTTTTTGGGAGGTAAACAAAAATGTAATCCACGGCCCAAGAAATTCTTCTCTGTTTCAGTCAAAACCCTGCGAGAGTAGTTAATTATAACATCGTCGTTCCGTAGAAAAGATTATTTAGTAATACCAAGCTTTTGTTTAAATTTGTTGAATTTCTTGTCAAGCTTGGGTGAATCTCGTTCTTTTGCTTTAAACGCTTTCTTTTCTGTAACAGTACAGACTTGGTTGTAGTCAAGTGGCGATAAAGTTCTTTCAAGTAAAGCGCGTGGCGACCCATAGTTTCCTTGGTACTTGCGACGTACGGAAATCTTTTGGCCGAGTTCATAGTTTAACAAATCCTGTTTGAAGCGGCGACACGCCTTAATTCCATGGAATTCTTCTTTACCGAGTTTGAAATTAAGAAGGGTCGGGAAGATGTGAAAAAGCTTTCATTCTTTAAGCAAGCCAATATCCAAAGATGCCTTGTTGAAACGTGATAAATCGTTATCATGATCTCGGACAACTTTAAGGCTCTCTTGGCCATACCCCTCAAAAATAACATTATATGAACTATTTTTCTTTGGCCATCGAAGTTTTATCAAAAACAGAACATAAATAGCGGATATAAACATTTTCATACACATTTTACTTGACGTTTCGTTTGCTACTCTATAAACATTTTCAAAAGTGACCGTTAATTTTAAAAAAATGGTTGTTATAAAAGAAATAGGGAAAACTGGGTACTAAATTAATTAACAAACAAAAAGAAAGAAACGACAGTGTTTGATTGTTACTAATATAGTAACAACTTCTCACTGGCCACGTTTGAATTCATAGCGGGCTCGAGTTCTTGGATTAATAAGGTTTCTTTTATTCTACAATGAAAATTAGTCTTTCCGGTTAGAATTAAGTCTTTTTTTCCCTACAAGGACCGCTTCAATCAGTCTCAAATCTCGAAAGTAATATACAAACCCAGCTGTTGGGATTGCAACAACTCGTATATTGGAAAAACAAAACGAAGATTGCACGATCGTAAAACAGAGCATTTTAAGACTCTCACAAATAGAGATCTTCACTCTGCATTTGCTGAACATATACATACTACTGGACACAACATCAAGTGAGACATTTTTGACATAATCACAGCCGGAAAGACTGAGATGCTCAAAGCAGCAGGTGAACAAGTACAGAGCTGATATGGGAGTTGGTAGAGGCAAGCTTCAGTAGTAGCGTGAACCTTGCTGGAAAGAATTTCAAGTTGAGCCTGGCAAATGAATGGCTCACAACCGTGGTAACAACTGCATACTCAAGCTTACTGATCGATTAATATAGCTGCTGAAGGGCGTGCTTGGCACCGTTTTGTGGCTTGCAGAGGAATCATTGACGTCTTCTTCTATGTACGCCAGCAATAGAAGAAGCAAGTAAGTGTCAACAAATCTACTTTACCTTCATTAACATGGAGAAAGCCTTAATTTGACTGAGTGAGTGCCACGTGCGGGTTGATGTCAGCTTAGTAATGAATTCTGTGTACATTGTTGGCGTACATCGGGAGCCTGCTAGAGGCGCTGACGTCTAAGTGGAGAGTACCCTAGTAGCTCCCTATAGGAACGACCATGTAGCCATTGCTGACTCACTTGAGGGCAGCTCTATTGCCACCCTGTTCTGTGTGACATTAGACAAGTTCAGGAAACTGTTTTCCAACCCTAGGCGTGCAATCTCTCAGCCAAGATATGTGGGAAGGTCCGAGGGCTGCATTTACTTGCCATGATGCGAGCGCCTCCCCCCTTCCCCCCTCCGAGTACGGGCCTGAAACAGAATTGATTGACGTTATATCTGAAAAGTTCTACCTTGATTGTGGTGTTCATGTATAACGGTTATCGTATGTATAACGGTTATTTTTTAACTCACTGCTGACAATATCAACAAGTCTTGCGGATAAGATTTTTACCGACAAACCGATAAAGCCTTGGTGCATGCGTTTTTTACTAGCAAAATAATTTACTATATATCGCTTCTTTATATCTTCCCGTCTCACATATACATAGACTTGTAACTGGCTTATAATATGTGTATATGTGGACTAGCACCTTCTTCCCTTCATATGGTTTTGGTTAACTCTTCTACACGATCTAACGGTGCTCTCCACAGGGATACCCTCCAACCAAATGGAGGGTTTTTGCTTTCAACGATCTTTCAACCCCGCCGTTAAGAGTTATTTCAAACCAGCATTGAATCTGCTGTTTCTGCTATTTTTATTATTGTTACCATCATTATTTTTAAAATTCTAATTCTTTTTATAACTTTAATATTTATCGTAACATACGACGTTAACATTACTCAATTCTGATTGGTAGAGACGAGTGCAATTTTAGTGTAATTGTACTCTTTAGAGAAACCAATTAAGTTTTTATCCAGTATCGAATTGAGCATATTGATGTAACACTTAGATAATAATAATTTTATAATAAATAACGTCACCTGCGAAGGAAGTGATGTTTTAAAAATTCTCAAAATTGGACGAGCCCGTACGAATTATACTCGAGGTCGTGCGATTTCCTATAGTAATACTTCTTGTCCAAGTTGTAATGCGCATGCTATCATATCCATATGTAATATGCGCAATATAAAAGTATTATTAGATATCTCTATCAGAAACCGAGTGCTGCGAGTACACTATTTTGCAATTCTGATAAATGCACCTGACGTCATGGCGGCCATGTTGGTAAACACTTAACAAAATAAAATAATTTCTTTTGTTGTGTACAACAACAAGGCCACTATGGAAAACCAAGAATACTGCTCTACTATCGCCATTCAGTGTATTTGGACTCGAACCACTGATCATCAAATGTATCGCATGTTCTTGCTAGTGACATTTAAAGACGAGTACATTGGTCTACTTGTCCTCCAATCTCGAACCCGGGGTTACTTCAATGACGTTGTAGTGTCAGTGAAATGACCTTGCGTACTCGAGGTCAACCCATCATCTCGCTTTTTTTCCATCGCCCCAATATTTAAGGGGTCAAAATAAAAAATCTAGCTAAAACCAACGGAAACCTTGTTACGCATGCTATATAACTGTAGAAACCAAATGCTTCATTTACAAATAAAATTAAACCAACGCCAGCTTCCCACAACTTAAATACATATACAGTAGTCTCCCAAAAGGAACGAGAAAAAGTTCGAGATAACCGGAGTTCGACTTAAGCGAAGATGCTCAAAACTTTGTATATAATACTTTATGTAAATTAAGTTATATTACAGCGGTGTATACTGAATTTCATTTTGCATATAAAGTGAACGTCAAATTAGTTATATTTCTCAGGCGAAGAAAAATTTACAAGAATTTTAAAAAGGGAACTATTGGCCTGAAATGAAGTTTACGCAAAAGACAAACGGAAGCTTTTTTAAAAAACTAATTACAAGCAGACGAAACTTTCAAGCCATGCAAATATAATTAACTTCTTAAACAAGGAGTATTACAAGTAGCACCATTTTTTTATTTCAGCGAGCAACTTTTGAGACATGTTTGAGACATAAAGGGTATTTTTGTACCAAGGGGAAAAAAATAGTTCGAGAGAAGCGGAGATTTGAAATAAGTGAGTTCGAGATAAACAGTAGTAAATAACAAAGAAAATACTAGTCAAATCCAAGGGGAATGGGATTTAGTTTGAGATAGAGCGAAGTTCGAGATAAGCTAAATAGAGATAATAAGAGACTCGTGTAATTAAAGCTTTTCTTTAACAACAACGTAGTAAGGTTTCTTAACAAAACATAACATCGTTTTTCGGTACTGCGGCGTTCATGATCATACATGACAGTACTTCAATAATGAACATTATCTTGAATATGTTTGTTGAGATCACCTAGTAAATTAAACTTTTCGTTACATTTATCACAGAAGAACATTTCCGATACCTTTTTATCAGAGGTAGACTCATTATCAAGTGAAGTTCTCTCATGAAACGGCTTTCCTGCTTCGGTATGGTGACGAGTTCTCAGTTCAATATGTTTTTCCTTGTTTTTCGTCTTTTCACCTTTAACACTGATACCAGAATGAAGTCTTTTGTGACTGTTTAGGCCACTTGAACAACGGAATGATTGATTACAATGTTCACAAATGTAAGGCTTTGACCCTGTGTGTAATCTTTTGTGTTTGTTTAAGGTACCTGAATGCCTGAATGACTTATTACAATGTTCACAAATGTAAGGCTTCAACCCTGTGTGTATTCTTTTGTGTTTGTTTAAGTTACCTGAGTCCCTGAATGACTTATTACAATGTTCACAAATGTAAGGCTTCAACCCTGTGTGTATTCTTTTGTGGTTGTTTAAGTGACTTGATACCCTGAATGACTTATTACAATGTTCACAAATGTAAGGCTTCAACCCTGTGTGTATTCTTTTGTGTTTGTTTAAGGTACCTGATTCCCTGAATGACTTATTACAATGTTCACAAATGTAAGGCTTCAACCCTGTGTGTATTCTTTTGTGTATGTTTAAACTACTTAATCGTCCGAATGACTTATTACAATGTTCACAAATGTAAGGCTTCAACCCTGTGTGTATTCTTTTGTGTTCGTTTAAGGCACCTGATACCCTGAATGACTTATTACAATGTTCACAAATGTAAGGCTTCAACCCTGTGTGTATTCTTTTGTGTTTGTTTA
>JAOTRI020100438.1:0-14255 GCA_028564885.2 Zoanthus sanctaehelenae
AATAGCTCAGCCATAAAGTGTTAATTTCTATTGAATTTGAAAAACGCAACCAGAACAATGGGCATTCTGTGATACGAATAGGTTTCGGCTCCGTCAAATTCTGTACCAAGTCATACAAAATTGAAAAATTAAATAATTTAATGAAGCAACGCGTAAATCCGTTACTTTCCGAACGAGGAACAGAATACAAAATAAAATAATTATTTTCATTTTGATGATCTCTCCACTGAATAATTCAGTTGTGAATACCTGTAGGGCATACTGATATTCGTATAGTGCTTTTGCAAATCAACCTGTCAGAGATACTTGTTATAATAGGTGCAGGCCAAACTGAACCAATATACCATAGGTAATTAAGTCGTGACAAGATACACGACTCAAACAAAGAGGTCAGTTTCCGTATTGAATATTTTAAAACACTCAAGATATAAGCTTTTCTCATCATTAATGTTTATCCATTGGCATTGGTTTTCATTTTTAAAAAAATATCTCCTACTTTAGCTCATTCTTTCTGCATATCCCCTTGGTTTCTGCCCTAATGGCATTCTTGGACCCAATTTTGTGTTTTACCTCGACTCTTTTACATAAGTTCTTACCAAGGTTCTGCCACATGCTGCTAATTTCGAAGCCCATAACTTGCCTCATGTCACCATACCTAGAACACGAACAATCTTGCAGTTACTAAACAAAATATCTGTACAAAAATTCAGAGTGCTTTCTCATGGGGTATTGAAACGCTATTCAAAATCAAGGGCCCTACGAACAACCTCATGGATGGATGTCATGCTGTCCTTTGATGGCACGCAGCCTAGTATCCAACATGCTTACGCACTCAGAATACTGGTCTATGAATAGCAAACACTAGATTGTATTAAAGACGGGTCCGGATGAGATGCGCTTTGTTCATGCACTTTATGAATAAATCAAATATTGCATCAAAAGTTAACGTGAGTGACCTATGAGATAAAAAACTTACAGTTCAAGGTATTATAATTTGCCGGCTTAAAACGTTACAGCCGAGTAAGAGACTGAATTCATTTCAATCTATAACTCATACACGATTGCCGTTATCCATGAGGTAAAGACGGATTTTTTTGTTCTAAAAGTATTCGTATAAAATTGATAAACTATGATCCACCTTTCTAAACAAAACATATTTATCATTTAAGGAGAAATGAATGCTAAATCTAACCTATTTTTGTATAAATCTAGTTGTGAAGTTATTTTTTCAAATTAGTTACATCCCACTGAGAAATTAGATAAAGAAATGAAGAAAATTCTCAAGAAAATGTTTGACACCGTGGTCGCAAATGTGTGATGTGACGTAAGCTATGATATTCAGAGTATAAATATGTCAGTTCGCTTGAAAATTTTAATAATAATAATAATAACACTTTATTTCGAATTCATCATCTAAAAAATATTGTTAATAATAATATATTGATAATAATAACAATTCTTCAAAAATTCAGATTTTGACTTGGAAAATAAAGTCAATAATAAAAAAACTAAAAATGATAATAATGATAAACGGCTGAAAAAATAAATTATGGGCGAACTAGCAAAATACCTTTCTAGAATTTAATTTACCGCCATCAATAAAATCATTGTCCCTTCTAAAAGGATGACCTTGATCTTTTATACTTAAATGTAGAGATTTGAAAATTTCAAAAAAAAATCAATGTCATAATAAATTTCAAATAATAATAATAATAATAATAATAATAATAATAATAATAATAATAATAAAAATGCATTTATATAGCGCTTATCCTTAGAGCTCTAAGCGCTAAGTACAAATATATACAGATTTTAATAGTTTGAGGGTCTTCGAAAGTCCGCTGAGCGGCTCAAATGTCCTGGCGCAAATTGCCAACCGATAAAAAGTGTCCTAAGTAGAAGAGACAGACCACAACACAGGATGATCACCATCCTGCTCTTTGCGAGAAGTGTGTGGGTTCTTTTAAGTCCCTCGACACAGTGATTGAGAGACTGGACCTATGGTTTAACGTCCTTATCCGAGAAGACGCGAAATTCTAATCATTGGATGAGGTTAGAGCAAAGGAAGCACTTTCTCCTCAATTATTTTAAGACTCTGAGTGTTGGTCCGGCCGGGAATCGAACCCGAGACCTCTCGCACAGCAAATTGGCGCCTTACCAACTGGGCTAACTAGGCGGCGGCCAAAATATTTTGACATATTTTTTAAGCAATCTTGGTCTTAAGAAGATTATTTCTTTATGAGAAGCAAAAAGCCGCATAGCATCCATGTTTTTTCCTTGTTTAATCATCTTAATGTCATAACCTACGTCATAAACACCGCCGGTTAAATATTGTCTATAAGTTGCAAAAGATCAAATTATTTTAAACTGCTCATATAACTGTTTTACTATGCCTCAGTTTGCAAGAGATGAAATATCATTTCTAGGGTTCTGTTCTCCTTTAATGTAATCCATGGCGCAGAAGCAAGGATTTTTTCTGAAAGTGGGGGCAAGTTCTTCGACATCTTAAAGAGCACACTAATAATTTAGCAAAAAAACCACCACAATTCTTTGATATGCCTCCATGCACAGCGTTGCTATATACATGGAAAAAATAGGCCCGCAATGCGTGCATGTAGCTACTGCGTTCATTTTTCACATAAAATGAATATGTTGTAAGAGATGAGGAAACGGAGGAAGGAAGCATATCAGACTTTGTAGTCTAACATTTTGTGTTATACAGACCAAACTCGGGCTACCTAATGTTTAGATTCATAACGATGGGTCTAAAGTATATTTATGTCAAATGTATCACAAAATGAATGATTTGGCCTAAAAATTGTTGTTAGCCGCTCTGCTAACAATTATAATTCAATGTCTAAAAACAAAGTATGGAAAATCTCTTATATCATAGTCATTGTCAACTGGAAGTTTACAAAAAATTAAGAATTATTTTTCTACCGTAAATTTTATCCTTGTCAGTTCTGTAAGGACTGTGAGAACTGTCACTTTGCAATCGGTACGGTTGAGACCTTTTTCATGGTTGAAAGCACTTCATGCATGGAAGTTGACAGCTCGCTTTAATTTGCATATATATCAAAACGGAAAAAATGATAACTGCAGGAAATGCTGTCTGTCCTTGTCAAAATTTTCGGGATATCCCAGAATGCATTTGGGTTGTGCAAATGGCGGGAAACACGTTGGGGCAAGATTGGCACAAAGAAACGGCTGTAGCTCGATTCGTAAACTGAAAAAATGCTAAAAAAACTTCACTGTATCTCAGTACTAGGTCTGAATTTTGTTGTGAGAGCTGTTTTGTTTGCTGGGAATGAAAATTTCATCAAAAAATTTAAGGCTTAACATCGTTGATTTTCCCGATCCAAAAACGACGCAAAACGGTATTTTTTTTCAATTTTTGCACTTCAACTAATGACTTTGGGCAGAAATGACAGTTTATTCTTGCATCACAGGCCTTGCAAACTTAAAGAAACTGCTAAAGTTTGCTTTAAAAGCAAAGTCGAAACATGCTTTTTTTTGTTTTACAAAGATTGAATTTGTTAACTTAGTGAGTATTCCAATAGCGGTTGAGGGCTGTGTAGTTGGAAAAGGGTTAAGGCCTTGAATACAAAAACTCGACACTTAATTGATGCATGAAGCCAAAATGTTTATTTACCGTAGCGTCGTCAGAGGCGGTACCAAAAGCATCACCACTTGGGTAAAACCTGAAATGCGTAGTAAATAACATTTTCAAAATAGAGTGGTAAAGTAAGACGTCACAAAAATAAAAATTTGTGAACTTATGGAAATTTTTAAGATCATCTGATTGACGAAGACTAAGAATGTACCCTTGCTAAAAATCAGCATCTTGGTGCAAACTAGGAACTATGATAAGGCAGCGGAGTTCACCGGTTTCACGAGTCAAATCCGAGCCCGAGTCAAACGTCCGAGTCAATCAAAAAACGTTGTTGAATTACAAGCAAAAACAAAAAATATTAACCTAACCCTAACGAAACCAAAAATATTAACTAACCCAAACCCTAACAAAAACAAAAAATATTAACCTAACCCTAACCCTAACAAAAACAAAAAAATATTAACCTAACCCTAAAGAAAACAAAAAATATTAACTAACCCAAACCCCAACAAAAACAAAAAATATTAACCTAACCCTAACCCTAACAAAAACAAAAAATATTAACCTAACCGTAACCCTAACAAAAACAAAAACAAAAACTATTAACCTAACCCTAACCCTAACAAAAACAAAAAATATTAACCTAACCTTAACCCTAACAAAAAATATTCAAAATATTCAACTAGTCCAGTGACTCGGACTTTTGACTCGGGCTCGGATTTGACTCGTGAAACGGATTTACTCTAAGGCAGCGGCAAGCGTCCTTTGCTGTCGTTAGTGTGATAAACAAAGCATTTAAGCTGAATTTCTGTTTTTGCTGTCTTATAGTCTGTAAACAAATAATTTGTTGTTTTGACCAAGTTAACATTCAACCGGAAGCTACACCTTCTCCTATGTTATCACAGCTGAACTTCAAAATAAATTAATGCACGGTAAAATAGCAACAAACTTGAGTTCTAAAACTGTTATATTTTCACGTTTCGAGACTAAAACTGAACAGGAATCACGAAAAATGTTTAATTTTTCAAATTTAGTATTACTAAAGGATTCTACTTTTCATCTAAAAGAGAAAAAACAAGCGATATTTGGACTTTAACGTTCTTATCAACACATGAAATACTCTCCACGTTGAGTACCCAACAAATGTCCAAGTTGTTTTGTTTAATTCTTCCAACTTGTTCCTATACTTTTCATTGAACAAGTTCAAGAGAGTTTTACTTTTAATCTTCTGCAGTTTGCTTTGATTGATCAATTTACAGTTTCTCACTGCATAATGTTTTATTTTGTATATGTTATGTTAGGAGAAGTTGGATGAGGAAAACCGACTGGGACTGAAAGATTTAAGTCGATTCAAAAAAGTTGAGGACTCTTCAAACAAAGTATCTGCATTTGAGAATTTGATTAAAAGGTTTTTATTTATTTCTTTTTAAGTAATACCGTACAAAAAATTGTATTTTTTTTTATTTTTAACAGGTAAACGGCTCTAATTATATGGTAATTAACACATTTATTCTTTACTAACTCAATGCAAAACAACCCACCTAATATTGTTAATATCGGCCGCGTGAGTCTGGAACGAGTTGACAACACGTCCTGTCCGTATATCCCACACCAGAGCGCTTTTGTCACATCCCTTGGATTAATAATATTAGTATTAAACAAGCAATCGATATCCATTTTCGCGCGCTCTGATTGGCTCCCGTTTTTCCTGATATCCAAAATTTTTAGTTGATTTTGAAACGGAAGTCAAAATAAAAGAAAGTGCGCGCAAAAAAGACGTTGAGACTATTGTACTTTTGGAATAAAGTGCAATAATTATCCAATTAGGGTTGGTGACTAACGCTAGATACATCCACCACTATTCACTTTCCCTTTGGAAATAAATAATAACAATAATAATAATAATAACAAAAAATAATAATAACAAAGTTTTTAAAGTGCCGATATCTTTAGAAAATTCAAGGACAATAAAAACTGCAAGCAAAAATAAAAATGAATAAAAAAAATATTAAAAATATTTTTTAAATAAAAACGTTTTCAGTTTTCCTTTAAAAGTTTCAGCAGAGCTGCAGTTTCTTAGTTCCTCTGGGAGCGAGTTCCAAAATTTTGGAGCAGACAAGGAGAAAGCTCTATCAGCGGTGCTTTTGTCTGCTCTAGATTTGAGCGAAGACCAGAAAAAAGGGCGGAGAAAAGGACGGCCAGAAATAAGTTCAGAGAGATAGGATGGGTCTTGACCATGCACAGCTTTAAATGTGAGAGTCAGGTGTTTGCTAATAAATCAGGCTAATAAAAATATTTTTAAACTGTGGAGTTCAATAATAAACACGGTTATTTTGCCATTTCAAGTAAGGCAACCACTTTCAGTGTGTTTCATTTTTTAAATTAAGAAATGACTCATCGTTAGCATCTGCCTGTCCAGTAATGGACACACAAACAAGAAGCAAGAGGAGCGTTAAATGAGCAGCACAAAGAAAGCCGCGTTAAACATGAAGTACGAGTGGAGAGCTAAATGAGAAGCACGAATAGAGCGTTAAACAAGAAGCACGAGAGGAGCTTTAAATGAGAAGCACGAGAATAGCACTATCAATGCGCTCTGATTGGTTCATCAATCAGTACCCCGCGCGATTCACCTTGGTTACTCGCGGCTCGAAAATAAAAAAATTCATGGTCGAATTTTTGTGACTGATTGCAAAAATTTAGTCGCAAAAAACGAGTTGAAACGTAGTGCTACTGTAAGGTAGCAACTTCTGGCAGATGTTTTTATAGACGTTATAGGAGATGTAGATTGGTCGCATTTTTGTGACTGATTGCAAACATTTAGTCGCTAAAAACAAGTTGAAACGTAGTGCTACTGTAAGGTAGCAACTTCTGGAAGATGTTTTTTAGAGACTTTATAGGCAATGTAGATTGGTTGCAATTTTGCGACCATTGTTAAATTTTAGTCGAAAACAAAAAAAATTATTCGCAAATGCGACCTTATCGGTCACAATTACGAGTTCTGTAACTCAACAGTGAAAAAATTGATTGCGCCCGGATCACTCGCGTGTGAGATTGATAAAATTGGCCAGATTTTAATTTATAAAAAGTCTAAAATGTGATCTTCATCTGCCACTTCAATAAGAAAACAATTAAGCAGGCCGCACACTAAGCGAAAACAGTGCGGCGTTAAATTCCCCGCGAAGAATATAAGCTTACTCAGCTCATGTGGTTTTTCCCCGCACACTGAGTGCTGTTATCGACAAAAATTGGCCAACAACCTCCACAGACGGAGCCATTTGTGATTCAATGTAGAATTACGCATGCGCAGTCACAATAAAAGGTTATTGGCACCAGCGCTAAGTTCGCTCATTCTCCCTACACTAGGCTAAAACTTCGTGCGAAAAGTGCGCGGCAAAAAAAATATCAAACATGTTTAATATTGAACGCGGCTGCCGCAGTTGCAAGTGTGCTTGGAAACTCACTTCACACACTCAGGCGAATTCTTTGCGGCAGATTTCGTGCCGCGCTGTTTTCGCCTAGTGTGCGGCCTGCTTTATATCCCTCAGTGTTGGTGCCTAGCGATAGATATTACCCTCAGTGTTGGTGCCTAGCGATAGATATTACCCTCAGTGTTGGTGCCTAGCGAAAGATATTTACCTTGAAACTTTGCGGCTGGGTAAATATCACTGTCAGAACACTAACTAATCACTATGCACCACTTTGAGGATAATTATATTGTTAACTATTGATTGGCGCGAACATGAAACCAGTGTTTTGAGTAGCATTTGATGGATAGAAATAAATGCCGAAATTCAATTCTTCCATAAAAAAAAAACAAATGGTTGACCGATGCAAGGTAGTGTTACGAACTGAAGAGTTACCTCCACACGTTATTCAATTCTAAATCATTCACACTTTGAGCTTCTATTTATGTTAAATTATAGGTTACAATTGTTTCTAAATTTGGTGATACCATAAAAGATATATGAGTCAGAGGAGGGTCTTTCCCTGTAAGAATGTTAATTATTTAGGTAATTTTAACGTTAACCGCCCAGCGGAATCTAGTTCTAGAAAGTAGTGTTTTCATGATTTTCGCTAGGTGTGTCTAAATGATAATCACGTCAGCAAAATTAAACAATTAATTGAATTGCAATGTACTAATGATATTCAGTTCTAGACAATTCCCGACAGTAGACCGAAACATATGCATATACTTACTCCTGACACAAAAGTATTTCCGTTCTCAGGGGATATATCAATGCTAAAACAAAATATAAAACACCAGACATTACAAGCTGTTTCAAATACTGTACATAAGTCTTAAAAACAATCCAAAACATTTGCACTTCAAATAGCACCATGATTATACGAAAACACCACAACGTACTCGAACTAACAAATAATTAATAATTAACAAATACCCATATACTCTACATTCGTTTATAAAATAACTAAGATAGTACGCGCGCTCTGATTGGCCGAGAGGTGTGTTTGCATGAGTATGTAAACGTGGTTGAGGAAGTTATTTTATAAAAGCAAAAGAAAACTATTTTCCTGTGTTTGCATAGCCTGATATAAACACTCAAGGGGTTGGGAGAATTCTCGACAGTTAAGTAAACACTCGACGTCGTCTCGGGTTTGCATAATTGTCTCGAATTCTCCCAACCCCTTTCGTGTTTATATCAGGCTATGCAAACACGGAAAACGTTCTTTATTGCTTAAATAGAATATAAAACCGGCACCATTGACAACAAACCTTGAAATAAAGTAATCTTAACACAATGCAAAGATTGCGTACCTCATGACGTCAGCAGCGTGACCTCGAAAACTCTGTATTAACTGAGCAGACTCCACATCCCATAATGCACAGGTTGCATCTCCGCTTCCAGTTAAAATCTGAGAATTGAAAGTTTGAATACAACACATAGTACCGTATAAAGTATGTAACACTTTTGATTAAAACTAATATCACTTAATCTGATTTTCTTGAGCTACAAGAGGTAGTGCAACAATATTATTAGACAAGAAAATACAAGAAAAAAAATAAACGTTAAAACGAAACACAAATCAAAGATGTATGAAAAAGTCCGGAACGATGGTGTGAAAAATTATCAATTCGATATGCGGCAATAAAAACAATTAACAAAAACAGCAACGTGGCAGCGCTCTTTCATAGTACTCGAGTAATAGAGTCTTAAATTGGTTGAGAGTTACACTCTCGAGCATTTTAATTCTATTTTAGCATAAGATTAATGTATTTATATTAGTTTTAAGCTGTTGAGGGCCACTTGTTTGTCAGTGTAAGCTGTTATGTGATACCACCATTAAAAAAAGTTATAATTATTTTAACCACAGTTGAACTAGATATGTATGCAAAAGAGTACAACTCCACCCTCTTTGCAGCTCTTGATCGTCACGCATTACAAAAGTTCCGTATTCGAGCAACCAGACCGATTGTACAATGGTGCAATTAGATGATTGACATTGCAAAACGAACACGCAGGAAAGCAGAACGTAAATGGAGAAGGACCAGACTAGACTTCGATCTTCGTGATTACAAAGCTAAGAAAAATAGCGCAACATACTTGATGAACAGGGCTAGACGCGACTTCTATTCTGGACAACTTTATGGATGAGAATAGCGACAATCATTAGTCTGAATTTTTCGCGCAGACTGATGTTCCACGTGTACAACGCACGAGCAAAAAAGGAGTTCTAACTGGTGGCTGATCTGCATTTGCAAGGGAGGAAACTCATAACACAAGAGTTGCGAATAGATCCTGTGTTTGGACTGTTTCAATTCGAGACGGGAGAGAGTTTCTGGTGATATAGTAACTTAATAGTAGAAAACTAAAGGTAAGAATTCCAGCCAAGGGCACAGAGGTAGTAAATCGGTAGAGAGAAAGCGTTCTTTGTAAGAGAAAAGGCGCAGGCCTAAAATATATTTAGTAGCTCTCCTCTGCATTCTTTCAACTTTCTTAGTCAATATAACAGTCTAGACTAGACCTAAGTCGCATAACCTAAAGCTGGTCGCATTGTACACTGCCAAAATGTCCAGGGTGGTTCTGGGCAGACATGTCCCTCGGTGACATATGCATGTTTAGACCTGGTTAGCTCACTGCTGACCCAGATCCCTACATCTTTCTCATAAGGAGTAATAGACAGCGGTGAATCGTTCAGGATTTAAGGGATTTGGGCAGGACAAGACTTTCTTGTGAAGCATTGCTGACATCAGCATTTGTATGCGTTGAAACCTAGTGCAGATGACTTTGACCAGTGTTCTAAGTTGCCCAAATCTTTCAAGAGACGACCAGCGTCGGAAGCCATGTGTCTATCCACTTGAACAACTTTATGTCGTCTGCAAAGTACTCAACGTTTGAGTTCTGCACAGCGTCCACTAAGTCATCATATACAACAGGAAACGTACGCGTATGGGTCATTAAATATGCTTCTCTGAGGGACACCAGCTGTGTCGGAAGACACGTACAGCCAAGGACTGTTGTGGTCCCGTTTCTTGCATTTGCGCAGGTAGAACTTACACCAGCAAAGCAGTGGTCCTGATATACTAAAGCCGTGCTCTAGATTGTAAAGAAGAGCGACGTGGTCCACCCTGCCGAAAGCTTTCGACATGTTCACGTCTATAACATCCGTTTGACCCCTCCCAGGTATGAAGCCTTGCTGAACATTGTTGATTAAGCTCCGCAGATGGTCCGTAGTTTAGTTAGCACATAACACTAGTTACATATATATTTCATAATATTAATGAACCTGAGTTCAGGAAAACTAGTATCACTTAACCTCAACAAAAATTTGTTTAGAAACTATATATATTTCTTGGGCAGCTTAACTTATCTAGTTTAACAATAATATAGGTACCTTGTGGAATTTTTCAAATGACAACGGAAAACCCTTCTAGGGGAGTTCTCATTGTGCCTGTTTAAAAATTAATTCTTCTTATTAGAGTACCGTGTAGAAGTAACATAACAAGACCCTCAGGTTTAGGGTCACGGGTCGCGGGTGACCCGAGGGTCGATTTTAGTTAATAACATAGCAAAAAAATCACTGACCCACAAAAGTAGACCCTTGGGTCACCCGCGGTATAAAATCTTGTACAAGTGGTAGTCAAATAACACCAACACAGGTGCTGATTCTGATTTTCTGTTGAAGACATAAGAAAGTTCAAACTAAAACTGAACAACATTAAAAATAACTTCTACAACCATGCAAATAGCGTATAATACTGCTATCTATGTTTACACGACTTGTATCTTACAAAATCTTAATACTGGGTTCTGATGTTGATTCCTTTATAGAGGTGGAGCAAACCATAAATTCAACTTTTTTTTAACAAATGTATATTTAAATATTGAATAATATCAAATAGTTGATTCTCTTTTAACCTGCTGGTCCGAGTGAGTGAAAATGCAACAGGACAAAAAGCTGGTGTGCATAGCAACGGTGTGTTTCTTGGCTGTTTGTTCATCATAACTCATTCTATGCACAGAACATTTGTTGTCTAGTCCCCTGGAAACAACATAAAAAGCATTGGGTTATTCCAGAAAAAAAATCCACATCTCCCCAACGGATGGCAAACTGGAAATTCAGGTGGGAGGGGGGGGGGCACATGTTAGATAACTCTCTGGGTTAATCATGTCACCATCCTTAAATAAAGAAATAAGAGAAAAATATCATGTATAGCCTTTGGCAGGAATCGAACCCCACATCTTCTGTTTACTAGTCCGACGTGCTTAACACTACACCACAAGGACCAACCATGCTGGCAACACAGCTGGACAGTGTTATGTAGATGGTAACTGTAGGGGTTCCCAGGCGATATTTTTCACTATTGGTAAGTTGAATACCGTAAATATTAGGAACACATTTCTTATACATTTATGTACACATAATACCATATATCCGGGTGGCCAGATTTACCCCACTCTACCAGCAATCTCTCCCACTCCCACTCTCCATCTCGCTCGATTCACTACATCCTCCCTCTTCAGACCAACACTTTTAATAAAATATTTTTTAACATAGTAGTTATTGGTACACTTTTAGAAAAAATACAAATATTTCTAATATCATTACTAAATACATAGGTTCTCTTACCCACATGCTACCATTTGCCCAGAAGGTGCATAGGCACAAGCCATTACCCAAGTGGTAGGCATAGAAAATGCATGAATCTGTGAATGGCATCAAAATTACATTTATTATTTTGTTGTTTTCCACAACTGGACGAAAGTAAAATATTTTTAGCTGTTTCCTAAATATTTTTATTTAAGTAACTAGTACATTCATACATGTATGAGTCATTGACGAGTTCGAATTGAACTCGCAACCTTCAATTTTTTTAGAGCATTCAACTCAAGGAACACTTTCTTTCTAACTTTATACCGAGTTCAATACTTCTATATATTACATTCAAAAGACATATGATTTCAGAACATTTACAAAATATTAGAGTCTCTATATAGAGTCTCTAGCAGAGTGAAGTTTTTGAATGGGGATTAAAAGCATGTCAGAGGCAGAGCGTACAAAATTTGCTGCCTAATGCCTAACAATATGCCAAAAAAAAGCAATGAAAAGATGATTCTGTATATGGAAGCATTGCAACTCGGTCATAAGTTAAAAGAAAAAATCTGAATCAATGACGAAGATTGCAGGTTTGATTATTATAATCATTGAGCATTCAACTGAAAGAACACTACAATTAAAGCATTTTGTAGACTTACATGTAAATCTCCTTATGATTCCATAAACATTTGAAACATTTAAATTACATGCAAATAAACTCTTTCTAAATATGATTGTTGTGTCAAAAAATGGAAGAAAAGCTAGCCTAGTTTTCTGGCTACGACTTCCAAGAACCGACCAAAATCTGCTCCATATGCTGTAAATCTGAGTACACAGTAGATTTGTCAGCTACAGTATAATCTCAGTGTATACATGATCGATTCCTCGTGAAAAATGACATGCTGGCAGTAATGAACAGTAAGCAAGATGCAGAGCTCAGAGTTCAAAAACTGGCTGATACTTTAAAATTTCATAAACAACTTTAGTATTTTCCAACATAGGGTTAGAAACATACAGTACTACAATCTGATTGGCTCCCTAACTTTGGGCTATTTGTAATAGTCTGAGGTGGCAATCCCTGGGAGTTTGCGAAAACAATGGCGGCTCCTTCGTGTTTTGTAGAAGTTTCAAATGACTATTTATGAGAACGTCAATACCCGAGAAGACAAAAAAGACCTACTATAAGTATTGAACGAAATTATTGCTACTATATATTTCATAGATTTTTAACAGATACAAAGGATCATGTGAATGAGAAAAATTCACTCATTTATCAACTTCAAACTATAGCATTTACTGTATTTATGTAATTTAGGCCCCAATATGTATGTTGGAAAATACTAATTAAAAGCAATTAAACCCCTTGGCCTCATGGGCTAGAAGGCATTAGCCCATTCGGCCTAGCAGTCTAATGGGCTATTGCCTAATACTGCAGTCCATGTGATCTTGAGGTCTAATTGTTACTGTAAGTATACTGATTGTACATGTTGCACATAATTGCATACTCGGCTAGAACATTTACATCATTAACTAAACCATGCAACAACAGCAACACTGTAATCACACAGAAAAAACAATATCAGACACATGCTAGAACAAGAAAAAGTACTGTATGCTTGGATAACATGTTTGCTGTTCATGTGTGAGTTAGCATTACATCATCAACAAAAACTGAGCATGCCTTTTTAAATAAATAAAGGTTGATACATAGTGATGAAGTTGTTCTCACTCCAAATATATGAGGTGGCTCCAAAGTGCAGTAGGCACCACTGTAGCTGAAGGATCTCTTCAATATAATTATAATTATTAATATAACACACAATTTTGTTAGAGCCAGCAATAGGGTCTTATGCAAAAGTTCAACTTGTAAGGAGGTCAAATTATAAATTAAGTGTAAGATTAATTGTGAATGGCTTTTCGTACTAAACTATAGTCCAATGTTGCTACCGTTCTTCTTATATCTATTCATTAATTAACCCTTTCAGTCCCAGTTGAAATATTTTAAGTTCTCCCAACTTGTTCCCATACTTTTCATTGAACAAGTCTGAGAGAATTCCACTTTTAATCTTCAGTAGTTTGTTTTGTTTGATCAAATCTCATTTTCTTATTACCAAATGTCTTATTTTGTATTTGTTATGTAAGGAGAAGTTGAGTATTGATATAAACTGATGGGGAGTGAAAGGGTTATTTAGCTATATGCTACTGGTACTGCTAATTCTGACAACTATGTTAAATTTAGAGTCCAGTTCACAAAATATTGTACAAGTCATGTACTATATAAGTTCAACCACTTTCAGTCCCTCTTTTATTGAAGTAATGTGTCATTCATGAAGGGCACAACAATTAGGTGCCCAATTTTGATAATTTTTTTATCCTATATTATATATGTTGTGGATTGCATTTGCACTTTAGATTGAAATTTCCAAACCAGTTTTAATTTTTTAAACTAGTATAAATTTTTCAAACTAGTTTAGATTTTTTAAAACAGGTTTGTGAACATTCTTAAAAAAGGATTTTATTTTAATATAAGAGTGTCGCAGAACTGATTGGAGCATTGCTTCCTCATATTCCTCCTACTACCCCT
>JAOTRI020100449.1:0-37507 GCA_028564885.2 Zoanthus sanctaehelenae
CCGATACACACGAGGGAGCTTGCTCCTGCAACACGCTCCCGCAACAGATTTGCTCCTAGAGCAAGCTCCCTCATATTTAACCAGTTTGATTCAATGGGGCAAAACCCGGGAGCAAAAATTTGTCGCGCAACAATTTTTTTTGGTACAGACGAGGGAGCTTTGCTCCGGGAGCATGTTGCAGGAGCGTGTTGCAGGAGCAAGCTCCCTCGGGTGTTCCGGCCTTTACACTTTAATGAAAGTCATACTGAAATTCTTTTCCATATGATTCAGACTTTGACTTGGTTCCATACTAACATAGTTAAGCAGCTGCTCAGTCTATTCATTATTTTTAAACTAGTTTTTTATTATAGAATGCGATTGCGAGTACTCTATTTAACAAAAAGATTCCATGTTGCCGTGCGTCTGTTCAGTAATAGATCACAGATGACGTCAAAATGTGGTAAGAACGCGAGCGCGTCATTTGTTATCTATACAAAATGGAGCAAACTGATTGGTGCCTGGGTGCAGTAACAAATTGTGATTGGCTAAGGAAATCACGCCATTTTGAATTTTTTCCCCTTCGGCTGATGACGTCAATCTAATAGATCATAGGCAAAACCCAATCAAAATCCGTGAATGTCTTGGGTTATTATATAATTTGGTATATCTTATAGATAGGAACTTGCGCGCGCTCTGATTGGTCAAAAATCTATGCTTTAATTAAGCATTAGAGAACAACTTTCTATGACTTTATTGACCAAATAGAGCACGTGTGATGTTGGGAAAGACACGAGAACGTTGTAAAATTACGAGCCGTAGTGCAAAACAAGCAAGGGAAAAGCATGACTTTATCGGTGTGAATAAAGCATAGGTTTGAACCAATCAGCGTGGGATATATCGTAGTTATAATTAACAAATAAAGAAAAAACACGATGGGCATTTGATAACACGAGGGAAATAACAGAGTTGATAATATAGAGAGCACCCTACTCGCTCTCTGATTGGTCGAAAATCGAGTGTTTTATTGTATTTCGCAACCGGCCTTCCCCTTTCCCCTTTCCCCAAATTGTGTTTGGGTTCTCTGCAAAGCAGCAGAAAGTTTAGAAAACAAGAAGAAGCGAAAACTGTAGTGAGCTGGCGTTTTGTCAAGTACTCGGAGGACGAGCTCAACATTGATGGTGCCGAATCACAATACGATAAGAAATTAAAAATTTTAATCTAAAAGTTATTTATTATAATTCTCTGTACATTTGCAACATTACAATTAAAAAACATGTCAGAAACCTACACTGACAGCAACGCAGAGAGCATCGAGCAATTAATACAACAGCAATACGAAACCTTCTTCAATTCAACTTCACCAGTGTTCGGGTGTCTTGTTCAAGGCGTGTTCCTCGTCGCAAAGCACTGCAAACCCATCGTTACAGGATAAATATCTTGTCACTCCATTAGAACCACTCAAAGTGTCGGTTGTTCCTGCAGCAAATAATTAAGCCAACTACACAGCAGTTCCAGCAGCAACAACTAGCTTCAGCAAAATTCACCATTTCAGATCCTTTGATGTGGCGGAATATTTAACTCTTGCCAAATTCAAAACGTTCATGTTTTTCGTAAACAAAGAAAATGGTCGTTAGTTCAGTTCAGAATTGCTTTGTTTCAACTTCAATTAATCTGGTTTTGTATACTTTTCCAAAAGCTTTTAAAGTATTTACAACAAGAAACACGTTTCTCATGCACCCAATTTTCACTGAGTGCCATCGGAAGTTTTTCGCTGACGCGATGGCCATTTGACAGATTGCATGACTGTTGAGGACTGGAGTGGCCAATCAAATTGATAGATTTAGCGTGCTATGCAATTAGAGTTTTGTTGGCGTTTGCATGTAGTACTTTAGTGGTATTTTAAAAGTTGACTTAGTTTGTCGATCTGTGTGCTTTGCTGTTTCTACTAGCGGAGTGTAAAATCTTTATCATAAATCAAATAAAGAAACCTAAGCCGTTTATAAGATAGTGATTAAAACCTGCTGCTCGTGTTATCCACATTTCCCCTCAATGTTCGTCGTGTTTTATCACAGTCTAATACACGGCTTAGGCTTCTTTATTTGTTAAATAAAACATACTTATAGAAAAAGCGTGCTTTATTGTTTTTCGCTACTCGCTGAGTGTAAAATTTATATTATAAAGCAAATGAAAAAGCCTAAGCCATGTATTGTACTGAGATTAAAAAAAAGAAGCACGAGCCGCAGGCGTGCCCATTGTGTTTTATCAAAGTCACGGCTTAGGCTTCTTCATTTGTTGAACAAAACATAGAAAAAGCGTGTTTTATTGTTTTTCGCTACTCGCGGAGTGTCAAATCTATATCATAAAGTAAATAAAGAAGACTACGCTGTGTATTAGACACTTATTATAATATAGCTACGATACTAACGCGCGCTCTGATTTTGGTTCAAATCTATGCTTTATTACACCGATAAAGTCATGGTTTTCCCTTGCCTGTTTTGCCGCTTGTTTTGCTACATCGTAAAAGCATTAGAGCACACCTTTCTATGACTTTTGGGCGAAATAGAGCACTTGTGACGTTTTGAGAGACTCTCTAAACGTTGTAAAAACACTCGCCTGCGGCTCGTAATTTTACAACGTTCTCATTTCTTTCCCTGCATCGCGCGTGCTCTATTTCGCCGATAAAGTCATAGAAAGTTTTGCCGTAATGCTTAGTTAAAACACCCGAACATTTGAGAACACGAGGGAAATGTAGAAAACATAAGCCGCAGGCGTGTCCTTCGTGTTTTATCACAGTTTATAAAATAAAGTTGATATAACGGGCTCTCTGATTGGCTGTACAGCGTTGTTTTAATTCTCAATAAAACCACTCTCCTACGGCTCGTTTTTCTCTCAGCACTTCCTTCAAGCACATAGAATTCACGCGTGGCTCTATAACTGAACAAAGCGCGCGGTTCGTTTTCTATTTCTATACTAATACACTATTTAGGCTTGTTAAATAGTGACAATACTGTTGAATGTTGACTGTTCTATTTTAAGAATTCCATGTGTTTAAAAATCGGAGAAAAAAAAGTGTTAGAAAGAATGCGCTAAGATTATTTTTCATTTACCTGGCCGAGAAAAACACTTTTACGTATTATATATACACTTTTTCATTCTTTCACGATAGCATTCTCCCTTCTTTTTCAGGAGTATCGAAGTTATCACACTTTGTAGCATGTGTTCTGAAATGATTTACATTCACGCTTATTTTTTTAGAACAACTTTATATGAACAACGATAAGGCTCAAATTGCCCAAAATTTAAGAACACTGATTTTAAAAAACAATCTCTTGTTGAGGTTCCGAATATCTATGAAAATGTTTTACCTAGCTAGAGGCCTCACTCGTAAATTAATTTAGCAACACTATATAAAACACAAAAACTCACACGGTGTAATTGTATCACATTTATTATAACCGTGTGCGAGATGCATTGTTTTGCAACGCCTTGGTTGTTTCTATCATGTTTTTTTTTTCAATTCGAGCTGCTAGAAGAAAAACCGAATAGAATTAAGAACGATCAGAGACTGAATTCGTAAAAAAATTAAGAACAATGAACTTTGGAAAATGTTTCTGGTTTTTATAGAAAAGAGTGTGTATTGATTGTGACATCCTTGAATCGACTTTTGATATTTATATACGTTTAAACCAATTGGACCAGATTGTTTTCCTTTGACCAACAATTTTCATTTGAGAGAAAATGAAATGGTGATTTGACTCTATTGTTTAAGATCAAATTTTTTCCTTTGCCATGAAAACTGACTTTTTTTAAAGATGTTTTTTATAATGCTTCCAGTGCAGATAAATTGCTATTTTCTCCATTTTGTCAATAAAAATGAAGTAAATATATGTAGCTATAGTATCTTCTCAAAATGCTGGGTGATAATTATGACTAAGAACTGAATTTGAGACTGTTGTAATGCTTCAGCGATTTCATCATGAGGAGAAATAGAATCAAAACGATCCAGTTTAATATTAGTCTCCTTCGCGGCCGTTATTAACGGCCAGTTTACCTTAAGATTTTCTCAAAAACATTATTTTGTTTTGCACGCACCCAAACGTCTGCTTTTTCAGTTTCACACAGTTGCTAAATCAGCCTTTTCTTCACGACAACTATGATAATAACAATGAAGAATGTAGAGTACCTGCAGCAAATTTGCATGCAGAAATTTGAAAATACTCAATATAACAGAACTTTATGAGGCAAGCTGATTTTGCTAAATTGTAATTTGAACACAGTAATGGTAAGATTAACTTAAATCCCATTTGTTCATTGGCCTTCACGTTGATGTTGCAAATATTGGTCAAGTATTCTTTTAGGATAATTATTAATGATTCCTTGAGTATCAAGTATAACCATTTAAGATGTTGTTAATTTTGTTTTAGCTCTAAGTTACCACCTAATAAACACAGTTGCAGGACTGTTAATACAAACTAACATATTGAAAAGATAGTTACATACTACATAGATGAATTTCAAACTGCCTGAATGATGAAATAAGAATTTATCGGAATGTCAGCAGCGAGATAATATGTACATAGGCAGTCAAGCCAAGCTTAAGACAGAGTTTGCCCTTAAGCCAAAGATAAATTGATCCTTGAAAATACATGAAGAGCAGAAAGCACATTCTCTTTTCCAATATAAGATGTTTAAGCAATATAATTTATGACTATACAACCTGTATCGTTGATTTGTACTCTTTGGTAAACAGATTGCAAGGATAGTTTGTTGTGGTTCAATCTAGTTTATGGAGAGCTTCTATCTAATTTAATGTTTTTCTTTTACGGAGTTTTTCTGTTTTGTTAGGTTGCGTTCTACCTTGTTTCTTCAATTCCTCCCGCCATTGAAACAGGCTTCAAAGAAGGCTCTTTGACACAGGATGACGTAAAGTTTCATTTTATTCAGGATTGTTTTTGTGGCAAAAAAATAAGAAATTCGACTGCGTATTTGGTTTTCCGTTTTGGACTGGGTGTTTCAGAAGGAAGTATGGTTTTGGCGGCGACAACTCCGTTTGAAGACTGGAATGAAGTTAACCTTAAACAGCGGGCTAACCTAAAAGACATTGACAACTTTGTAGTTCATGCAATCGCTAACGACTTTGAACGGCAACATGTTCTAGTATTGATGAAGAACATAGAAGAGGTGGGTTATATCACAAGCATTGTAAATATAGTGTAAGGTAATACGCAATGTTTTATAAGGAAGTCTTATTTTTGGGCCGAGGATGAAGGTTCTTAACTATTTTGGGATTTTTAGCATCAAACTTCTTAAAATGTTGTTAAAAATGTAACCATGATACTTTTACGAATAAAAATCAAAATGGTGCGTACGATATTTAGGCCCGGCAAATTTTACTTTAGTTTTAGTTTATGAAACAAAAGTTAGTCACTGGATGATGTATATAGACACTCTGTTTGAATCCTAGAATTAGAAGGTACGAGTATCAAAATTTGATATACATGCATAAAAAGCAAATAAAGAGATCTGAAAATTTATCTCGTGAAATTTTCTTACATTTTATTCTATTTGCAAACAGTGTTGCTCTGTTGACTGTTTGCCTACTTTATGATTTCCTGCCATAATCATCAAAACAATTTATCGGCCCTTCCTCAGCCTCGGGTCTCGGTTTTTAGCATGTTCATTTACTGAAATTTTGGCTGTTTTGAGCCAGGCGTTCTTATTATTTAAAAAAAGCCCGCCTTATAAAGAAAGAGTATAACGCATTCAGCAGCGAGGTCTTTTTTTTTACAAACATTATTAAAACATTTGCTTGGATTTTGGATTTCGGAAGGGTAAAAATGTCTCTATAGCATTCTTTTTTCAATTTTGTTTTTGACGGAAGTATTCAAAGAAGTCAGATAACCTTTTGTCATTGCAGGAAGAAATTTTAACCATCTAATTATAAAAATTGTGTTTGTTTCTCTCCCCGTTGTTGCCAAGTTGCTTTTCGTTTTTCCTAAAGTGAAAATAAAGAGTTAAACAGTAAAATTGAACTATTTCAATATTAACACAATTAAAAAAACTGTTTTTTGTCGTCATTTTTAAAAAAATTTATATAAGGTTTAGAATAATTTTGCTCGATTCCCGAATCAGGTCCGGCATCGTCACGCCATAACCTTAAAAACAAACGCTCACAAGCAATAAAACACAGACCGAGTTAAAAAGTTAAAAAAAAATTATTGCTCAACATTGCAGTAGCGGCCTAATGGCTAGAGTACGTATGTTATAAATATCCTAATTGGCTGTTTTGTTTTTTGCAGTCAAGAAGTGTTTTAGCGGTGTTTGAAGATACTTTAATTAACTTGTTATACCCATTGTACAAGTTTCCCTCATATGGTTTGACAGATTTGCATCTTGACTACTACCAGAATAGCATATATGTATATGGCGCAGAGGTACGTGACCATGAATCATTCTTAAACTAGTCAGTAGTAACAAAACTATATAACCGGAATTTCCAGAAAGTTTAGTTAACGGTGCATTTCCACACTGTTCAGGTATAGATAGGTTTTTTTTTTCTAATATAACATTGACCACGATGGCGTTTTCTTTTTAGCTTTCTTGTTTGTTTAAGGTTTGATTAATTAGTTTCTGTTTATTGAGGTTTGTTTATGCCAACTTTGAATTATGTTTTGCCTTAAAGCTATTTTGAAAATGTAAATCCATTCTATATCTGTTACAGTTTTAAAGGTTTTAACTTCGCTCCAACTGTCGTTTTGTTCCTACTAGGTACTCTTCTGTGCCTTGTTGTTATCACCCCACTCATACAGAATTCAAGATCCCCCAAAAAAACTATTTAATTTAGTTATTAGGAATTTTTAAAATACCATGCATTTGTAATAATGAAACAAAATATGGTTTGACTCATTAACAATCACGCCTTCTTGAGAAGTTTTTACCAATCAATGCGTTTCCGGTAATGTGAGTTAATGATAATTAATTTGCCTCATCTAAATCTTTTGCTGTGTTTTCTTCGTAAACCATTAACGCTCACTTACAAGTGTAGAATTTTCAACTTGTGAGCCATGTGATTAAACTTTCAGCTCAATCTGCGTTATTTGCGTGTAAATACCAGGATCGTTACCATAATTCTTAAGTCTTTATTGAGTTTTATTATTTTTTAATAAGGAAAATGTCGCGGTTTTCAGTGGTGCATGCAAAACCAAATATCAGTATTTTAATATCCTTAACAAACTAAGAGTATATATCGTGCCAGTAAGGATCAGCCCAGTTGTACTGTAGAAAGTAAAGGCGAAATTACCAAACATATAATAGATCTCTGAAAAGACACTATATTTAATAAGTATTTTTTCTTTAATGCACTTTTTAAAATAGGTATATTTTTGCGTACGAGCAACCAAATACTCGGGTTTGGTGGTCCGCTTTTTAAAATAAGGACAACCTGATTTTCAATTTTCTAGGACTAGGTTAATGGGTTAATTGTAGTTCACCATAATTAAGCTTTTGTTTTTTGAGACACTTGCAAAATGTCGTTTAATAGATAACTCCATGCAATAAATCATTCATTAAATAAGTTTAATTAGCAAGTTCTGTTAATTCGCTATGGCAATAGATGTATGAAGTTCTCCAATCTGCTTATTGCTCATACAGGTCTGGTTTTCCGACAACGGTGGAAGCTCCTTTCATAAGATTCAGCAACTATTTTTGAACGATCTTGTAGTTTCTTTTGGAGCTACGTATACTGGAGAGGCAATATTTTTCACCTCTAAGCATGGCTCTTTCTATTATGGAAAATCTGGAAGAAGTAGAGTTAGGAAAATACGGGACTCTTTAAATACTGTGTCAGCGATAGGGTCTGATCAACGAGGTAGTATTTACAAAGTCAGTTTAGCAAACGGAAGTAAATTTGTATCTCTCAGAAGTGAAAAGCTTGATATAAATCTCATGGAAAGTATTCTACAATATTCCAGACCCCTTCTGATTCAACAAATATCCGAACGACATGTACGATTTTACACTTATTGCGAAGACTCTTTATTCAGCGATTCGTTACTATGCACAGAGACTTTCAGTATGAGCTGTGTGGGTCTAGTTTTAAAGTCAAGACATGGAGGTGAAGCGTTGATTACAGGAATAAGTACAACTAATAAAAGCCGATCATTTGGCCAACAAATAGATACCATTGTAACCTTACCTTTTCAGGAAGATAAATCCAGCATAACACAAGTTTTAAAAAGCTTCGAGTTGAAATTGGAATGGAAAGATTTATCTGAGGTGTTGTTGTTGCTTTTAAAAGAGGACGATAATCTGTATGGATGGCAGGGAAGTGATGTAGGTAAAACTGTTGTGCTTTTGGATGGGAGTTGTTTTATCATATCAAAATTTCTCAATGCCACAGCCGTGTTTGCAGAATCTATAATACCTAAAGAAAAGAAAGATACTATACATGCAGGCGGTTTTTGGACAATTTATGATTTTCGACCATTCGACGCCATTCAAGGCTCATCAGCACAAGTTCTGAACATTACCTCGACAATTGGTAACGAGAGTAAAGTTCATATTTCAGATGGAGGTTTCAAATTCTTGGATTCCCATTTAGGAATGCTACTTAAAATACAAAGTTTTTTAGGAAACATTAGAGCTATAATCAACACATCAACAGTGTTAGTAATCCCGGAATTACAAAATCATTCTGTACAAGGAAGCTATACTGATGGATGGGGTCTCGTTAGAATGAAAGAAAACCAAAGTATAACTGCTACTCCAGCCTTTTTTGAAATATGGTGGTTAGAGGAAGAAAAGTGTCAAAGCTGTTTACTTGGTCGTTATGAATTTCGGAAACACTCATTTTATTTGGATGCGAGGGACAGACTTTATTTGTCTGTAAAGGCTACGAAAAGGGGCATCCCTTTGAATAGAGCACCTCTACTAACTACATCACTTGGAACTCCTCAGATATTTGATACTGACACTCGGTACACTTCATCAATGTTAAACCAAACATTGCATTTATCTTTGAGACAAAGACCTCTCGTGTCTGGTTTATCTCTTGTTTCAGTGACATTACGAGATTTATCTTTGTTCTGCGCTATTACCACGTTTCGTATTGCTATCTACAGCTTCTGCCCTCCGTCAAAAAAACTGAAATTTAGTTACCCCTTGAATTTCTCAAGAATTAAGTCTGGTAGCGAAAGTTTAGTTGATAATAAAAATATTATCCGAAGCTTTAGTCTTCCCTTTAACTATCGCCCTCCATCATCGCGAGGAATAGCGATTCCAACCTCAAGTAACATCTATAATGCTCATCCCGAAAAGCCGCCTTACCGAGACGCTTACAAAATCACGAGAACTAACCTTCGCTATAAACAATGCAGTGGAAAAAGGGATCGCGAATTTTGTCAGTGCTCTGCAGAAATGGAAGTATCCAGGCAAGTGATACATTCGGATTGCATTACTACAGTTTATAGGCTTTTGTATGGCGAGACACTTAAACCAGTTTTTGACATCTGGCAAGAAGGAAAGCCAGAAAAGCTTGCGTTTCCTTACTATTTGACGGAGCTCAATCGACGCAAGGACTTTGGTATTATACATGGCAGTCAACATATTGAACCAAACTTGGAAACAATTTTTATTGAACCGACGCAAAATAGTTCTATAGAGTTTAAAGGATCAGGTCTGTTCCATTTTCGTGCTCACGTTGTCCAGAAAGAATACACGTTTTGTTTGCTTACTGACGAATTCTTAGTATACATCGATGACACTCCATTGGCGTACCCGATACAAGACATTGTTCGTACTTGCACAGGTATGGCATTTGCATGTCTTTTATACCTAGTATATATGTGGAAATTTTATGGGAAAAACAAAATGAAAAATGAGTAGTTTTCTTAAACTAAGCTGAGCATTTTACACGCGACCTGGTGAACTACGTCAATGTACACAAAATAAAACGTATATTCACATTGCATTTTTCCCGAAATAATTTTGTTTGAATTTGTTATATTGTTTGATTTCACAATATTTATAAGCGCATGCAAATAAACCAAAACATGCAGCTTATTTAGTTATAGCTATGAACTGACGACGTGCTTTTCTGTACGTATATCAGATTAATATACTTGCATGTTTTGTATAAGGCAATAAAATGTTTTCACCAAAGAAACTGTGGTAGTTTTAATGTTATTATCAAACATCGTTAACGTATTTATCATTATCATTATTAAGTGTGTCAATGTTAATGGTATCTTACAAGACTGGTTTACAATTTTCGTTATTTAATACTATAATTGGACGTTATCTGACCTCGCTTTTATCCCAATAAAAAAATGAACAAAACTCTGTTACTTTTTAACTAAAATATTTTGACAGCAATTGTAATTGAACACAATAACTACATTATGCTGCTATTGTTACTTACACTCATTCCTATTAGACTTTTTATAACACACAAGTTCGGTTTGTACAAAGAAAAACAAACTTGATCATAGTAGGACAGTTTAACACATAGTATCGTTTACACTATCATCACATATAAATATTTATCTGAACATTGAACTATATTACTTGTATATGTTTGATAAACAATGTTTATATCAGTGCACAATTTCGGTTATACACCGTTTCAGTCTATGTACTTCCTGAAGTACCGAATAGATCGAATGATAGCAGCCATTTCCTGCCTTCTTAATATTATTAACGCTGTTAATGTTAATCGTAAGAAAAGATGTCTTTTCAAATCATCCAGCAGAAAATATATAGTGAATAGCTATCCATTGATCCAAGGCTTATACGTATTGACATAGGTATTAGAAACTATGCTTGATGTGTACTTACATCTGGGTGATAAACTATATAGCATTAAGACTATATAGCATTAAGTTTAAAAAGTGTAATCGATCAAGGCAAAAAAAACCCGGTTAAATTTCTGAATGTTAAAACTAAAAAATGTTCTTAAACTCAGTTTTCTTTTTCTCATATACATGCTTCCATCAGTCCTTCAGTTCAATTTTTAGTATCATAAACAGTGTGACTAATTGCATTGTCGAACGCTGTGAAGATTGGTTTGTGTATCTGAACAGGCTTAACCCCATATTTCTGACCCCCCTATTCCTTTACTGGTACAAGCTAATTACAAATCAAACAGAATTTGAATTGAAAAACTATACATATAGATGTATACCTTTGTTTGCAATACCAAGTGCTTTGCATTAAATAGTTTGTATAAATAATCATAGGACTTGCTGTTTATTGAATGTTTGTTAACACGTCATTTCTCTTTTGAGCTATTTTTACTAACTTGTCTTCAAAGAGCAATCACAAACTTAAGGTATTAACGAGTAACCTAGCATGACCTGGCTTAGCACCCAGAATGGTATAGTTATGACAAAAACGTTGTTTTGAAGCTTGGAAATTGACAACTAATATAGAGTATGCCTTGAAATCGCATTCAGCTTCAGTTTTATTACAGAACCGTAAAGAAAAAAATGCAACTTTTCGATACCCACTCGAAATTATATAAATGTTGAATATACGTAAAACCAAGACTTAAATACTTTCAAGTATGTATCGAAAAGCTGTATTTTTCTGTTTACTTGCACGGTCACTCTTTTATATAACTTTCTGAATAGCTTTAAGGATATGGAAGCTCTCTGTTTATTCATTTGCCTTAGATACACAATAGGTTCTTAACAATATAAATAAGCAATATTACTATTGTGAGTGTCTAGAACAATCTTAGCAGTCATTTGTTAAGGATGATTTTTTTTAACAATTGAAACTACTTAACGTCTGGCAAGGCTCCGTTTCTTTTAGTAAACCACAGTTTTAATACTTTAGTTGTGATATCAGTCTTCAATTTCTTTAATCAACCTGAAACAATATTATCACTTTTCTTGAATATTTCTTTTCGCTGTTTTTCACGTCTTCTAAGTTTGACTGCATGAGCATTTTATGTCTCAATATATGTCCAAGAACTTGTTTTAATGCCGTAGCATGTATGTTTAAAAGCTGATTTATCATGGTAAAATTCTTATATGTTCAGAACTTGTCTTAAAAATTTTTGCCATAAAATGAAACATGTTTCAGCAAAGATGTTTTTAAAATCATTCCTCATTTTTGAAACAAACATTAATTTTTACCTTTTCAGTACCTGTTCAATTGTTAATTTCTTCCCAACTTAAGCTCATAATTTCCATTGAGTAAGTTTGAGAAAATTTCTTATTTAATCTTTAGTAGTTTACTTTGTTTGATCAATTTGCAATTTCTCACTACCAAATGTTATATTTTGTATTTGATATGTAAGGAGAAGTTGAGTGTTGATAACTGATTGGGAGTGAAAGGGTTAAAGGAAACTATTAAGGAATTAATCAGCCAGCGCGTGAACTATGTCAGTTGACCTCATCGGGTCAGTTACTCCCGTTAAGGTTTATATTCGATGGTATATAGAGAGGCCCACCGGTTACTGTCTGAATGTTGTACTTACGTCACTTATGCCTATATTACAGGAAAACGCGACTTTGAGAGATTGGACTGATATTTTTGCCGTTAAAATTGCTGCATCACCATTGCTTTCATGAACTAAAGTTTGAGCTTTGTAACGCATCGCTATGATTTAGTGACACGATTCAGGGCTGGGTTGTGACTATTTAAATTTTTAGCACGTTAGAGCATTTATTTATTCTGAATAGGTGAGAATTTCTAAATATCCTTGATGGAGAACACTTCGTGACTTTCAAGTTAATTAACCCTAAGGGCACTCTAATAATTACGCTTTTGCATAGCATTGTTTATTTATATTTTTGGTAAAAACATTTACGTGGAACAGATTATTTATAGACCTTTTGTTGTACCCATGTGGTCTGTGCCCGGACAACTATAGTTTTGTCTCTTATTTCCAACGTCAAAAAATATTGATATTGACTGTAACTTGGGTTGCCCAGTATAATGTAGTATATTTTTTAAATGTCTTAACCAGCGTTCTTCAAATATGAACAAAGCACGCCATGAGCTTTTAGTGTAGGTTGCTTTTAGCAATAAAAATACTTAACAAATTTACTGACTCCTCACCAAAACTCGAGCTCGATTCTCGATTGTTAGAAAGCAGTTTATAATCTGCACATATTTGTTGTTAAAAAAGCACTGTAACAGCAAACTTGTACCAAACATTTTTATGTGGTCGAATGACCAAGTATAAATGCAAAAAAAAAATGTTGAAAATAATTTAAAGTGTATGTTTATAACTGGAGAGTGTGCGTTATGACCCAGGATGTGCCCATAGCCTTAAGGAAAATGTTGTACTAAACTAGTGACATGCAGTTGATATTGCAACCTCTTTTATGCATTGACAAAAATATAACAACACGTGTAAGTTGCATGTTATTTTTTTGTTGTGTCGGCACGATATGTCTGCTATAGACTTTAGGTTAGTTATATGTTAAAAATTGTATACTATAACTTTTTCCTCCCGACTAAAAGGCTTTCAGATAGAGACTTTGAATAGTTTACAATACTAGTTTAGTTTACAAAACGGGATGTGTAGATCTAATCCCAGTCGTATTTGTAGTGGTTGCGTTGTCAAACAAAATAAAACTCTCTTTTATAATTCATATTCAAAAACACCAATTGATTTAGTTTAGGCAAAAGAAATAGCAACAGTATTTAGGCAATGCCAGTTTGATCAAGTTAAAATAGAATTGATGTGAATGTACCTAGCTCGGAAATATTATGTTCAAGGGAAGCGATATTAAGTTAGATCGCGCATGCCTTAATGAACCCATCGTTGGTCTTCGATATTTCCAGAATCATAGTCACGAAAAGCGTAAATAGGGCCAGATTTTTTCGTCGCGGTGTTGCGCAATAGTACATTATATTCAAACTCATTTGCAGATAAATGAAATAAACAAATATAAATTACGAAGAGAAATATTCTTAAAATTTTGTCGTGACACACACGTGAATGCGCTAAGAAGGACACGTACGAAGAGAGTGCATATGCGGTTAGATTCAGAAGTGCGGTTTATTCAAATCCGAGTTCAAAAAAGAACGTTTAACCGCATCACCTAAATATCGTATTGGACGGTAACCGTGTAATTGCCATCTCCGCCCAGCAATGTAAATTCAAAAAGATAAGAATATAATTATAATAGCACGGGTGAGTGATCGAGACAAATGTAGTTTTATCTTAAGGAAGACTGATTGCTTTAAGTCGTGCAAGCTAACAATTACCTTGTTGCCATACAAACAACGTATTAACAATACACTTTTTCTGACAAACTTTTTTAGACAAGTAAAACTAACCGTTACGAAGCAACGAAATGCTTTTTGGCATTATATTCATTAAAATCTGAGGAATAAGATGAGAGTGAAACTCAAACAAGAAAGTCAAAAAATTTTAAAGTCAATCTGCAAGCAGTTTTAGAATGATTTAGGGGAGTGGTTTATTTCATCTTTGGTTAAATGAAGCATTGTGCTTTGTTTCTCAAACAAAGGCCATGGCGTCTTACATAGTAAACATATTATAACAAACAAAACAGTGTTATATTTTTTGACACTTCATAATAGCTTTTTCTAAATCATCAGAAAATATATTTGGAAGTCTGTTTACAGTGGCGTGTAATAGCAAAGGAATTTTAAAATTTTACAAATAGAATCGTGTGATTCTCCAATACGATATATTTTTTTAAAAAGTAACTTGATGCATGATTTGTGTTTACCACCTTTCTCTTCCCAATATCAAATCCGTCCATCACATTGCTTAACGAATAATGCACTCTTTTCTTCTTATCGGGCTCATTGGTAAAACACTTTTTCATTGGCTGCAGCTTAGATGCCACTAATCAGTAAAACCAAATATAGCGATGACAGGAATATGAAGGCGACTTAGTGTTTAGTCAAAGGCCGTCAATTGCATAGACAGTAACAGGAAATAACACATTGTTTTATTCAAATTTTTCACTATAAAGTGCTTTTCACACCAAAGTTCTGTAAACGGACGCTAAATTGCCGTGGTTTGTGTTTTGAATTCTTCCACTAGTTCGACTCAGTTGCGAAAAAAGTAATTGTCGATTTTAAAGATTATCGACTCTGATTACTTTTAAAGACAAATAGCTCACTTACTTTCCTGTTTTTCGCAAACGAAATGCCTGTTTTTAGAATGTCTTTGCGTTTGTAAATAACTGTTGTTGATTTTTACTGAACATTATTATCATTTTTTTTATGATTGTGTTAACTTAAGTCCATTTTATTCCTTGTTTTTTTTTTTTGCCTTTACAAATTATTGCAAAAAATGCATATAAAACAGAATATAGAAACTGGCAACGGCAACATTTATATATAAACAGTTTGTTTGACATTCATTGGTTTATTTTACGCTTAGCATAAATTGCCCACCTTCAAAATAAAGAGTATATCTAGTGACATTAGATACTGTTTTATTGAAATAAAATAGAAAGGAAGTTAAACTGTCGCGGAAACTCGACAGAAAACTTCCTGCGCTCTTCAAAATTCTATAGAAACTTGTTATTAAGCTAGAAATTAATAAAACGCCGACGAAGATGTTCTTCATAAGAATGAAGAGAAGGAGCCTTGCAGGTGATATTTTAATATCCAAGGTCGTGTTTTCAATTGTCATTAGTTCCTATTATTCTTTTGGCGTATTGGCTATTCTTTATTCTTTTACTTTTCATTTGATCAAATGTTCATTAAAAGGTTAGGTTTTTATCAAAACGTTTTTGGAAGTTGTTCTTAAATATACCAGTACTTAAAATTTTTGGGCCTAAAAATAGAAGTTGTGACACGAGGACGTGAAGTTAAGCCGCACGTAATATCAAGTACTTTTCGAATGCCGGCTTACAATTCCAAGCAAGATAATTTTAAAACTTGCACTTGACGTTTTTGACTAGAGAAAGGGTATTGAAAGCTATTCTTTACAGATGCGATAAAAGGCTACGCTCAATGATTAGGTGATGTGTATAAAACAGGTGGTACAAAACTTCATACTTTCAAAATTCCTGAAAGAAACAGTCAGTTTCAGTTTTATACAAACTAATATATAGCTTCATGAATTTATAAACAAAAAAAGTTAGCGCTCGTATGCTCAATGTTTTTGTGATTTGGAGCAGAACCTCCACAATGATAATTGTGATTGAATATATTGTTGATTGACAGTGCCGAGTTGTACGTCAAAATCTCGTTCTACTTGTATATGTTAGTTCCTGCTTTTGTTTTATTATCTGTTATTTTCTCACCTATTGTCATCTTCACTCGCATTTGCACCATTTTGACACCTCCATTTTACACTATTTTCAATAGGAAAAGTGGGGTAAATTCGGACTTTTGTTTACCATGAACTTACATCTCAACTACTGATTAACCAGTGTCGAATTGATTTTCATCTTGATTTCTCGTAAGCCCTGAGGATATAGAAGGCATCTGACTTGGAAATAATTTGCTTGTCATTGTCTTATTACTCTTATAAAGTCTACTTCGCAACAGTTAAATAAATATCATGTGTTTGCCGCAACAAAAGTAGGAGGAGCCGAGATTAAATGTCTACAATTTTCAAATTCTCGCTGCTGTTACCCGTGAATCTGAATAGCTATGTTTTACTGCCATTATTAAACTTTGGAAAAACGAATAAATATTGATTTAGTAGAAAAACTTTTGCACGGCCACTGTACACGAATTCAATAATTTCATTGGATTTAAATGACTTTGTCAATATTGACAAAAGTCATTTTGCTCGTTTGGCGTACACAAGTAACCAAAAGCAACAGTAACGGAGAGTTAAACAATAAATTTCTACTTGCTATTTGATGTCATCGTTACAACGCAAAAAATTCTTTGATTTAAAATCTTTCGATTTCATTTTCGTTTAATTTTTACTGTTATAGATGTAAAGAGTAAAAATGCCACAGGAACTAAAAATCAGTTACAAAATTTTGTATAAAGAGCAAGATATATATGTCAAAAACTTTCTAATATCTACACTATATAAAAAACAAATGTTAACTTCACTTTAAGTTCTTGTGACAAAATTTATTCACCACTATTTACAATCATATACACTCAGCTATATATTTTTGTTCCAGTGACTCTTTTCAAGGCCACAGCAAGAAAGTTCCTCACCAAAAAGAGATGTTCGTTTGTTGATCTCATTTAGCATATAATCTGTAATCTATTTTACACAATCATTGACTCATTTCTAATGAAAATTCCTGTCTAGTTAAAAACTGAAATTTCTAATAAAAATTGGATAAAATCTTTTCATTTGTTGTACCTCGAGTGAGCATAAGTGCCATGCTCTTTGCTCTGTCTTCAGCTAGTAGAATATTATACTAGAACCCCGAAATATGTTTTTGTAAAATTCTAGCTTTGATGATTTCTAAAGGTTAGACAGTTTTGTATCTGTGAGCTCGAAAGTTGAGTAGAAGTGTTCAAAGCAGCCGTACTCATTTGTGGGGGCGAAGTTTGATTCACGTGCAAATCCTGTTGAATCGAGGCCGAAATCGTATTTTGCGAACCTGAAGAAGACTTGGGAGATTTCGACAATCCTTGAGCATTGCATTTTTTCCACTTCATTCTTCGATTTTGAAACCATATTTTGACCTGTCTTTCTGTAAGGTTCAGCTGACCGGCCATTTCGGATCTTCTCTCTTTTGTAAGGAAATGATTGAAGTGGAATTCCTTCTCAAGTTCGAGAAGTTGCTTTCTTGTATATGCTGTCCGTTTGCGCTTTCCTTCCGTTCCTCTGCTGCTCCAAGTTGTATTTCCTTAAAAGAAACCACATCTCCCATCAGAATTACAGAATTATTTATAAAAGACATTTAAAATGTCCAGAAAGTTTCAAGTTAAATCACGTATAAAGACTTTATATCAAATAATGATCACGCCTTTACGGTTAACTGCGATTTGATAGACCTTTTAAGATACTCAAGCAAAATTAAATATGACGGGGTGTTCAGTCTAAATGATTAAGAACACGAAATAAACATTTACAGAATTTTTGACAATTAGGTTAATTCTAGTTTAATGTATGATGTTTGTTTATTACTCAATCGGTCACTGTATTTCAACCCCTTGTCATTACAGAACCTGGCAACAGTTTTAATTTTAAAAACTTAGTGATTATTGGAAAAGCAAGAACTAGCCATCGTTACCTGCTGATGCGTTATGCCACCAATTTTCGGGAGCCGTGCTTTTTAGCCAGGCATACTGATGAAAGGAACAACTCTGATTGGGATCTTGAGTTGAAAAATAGGGAGCATCGATAGGAGTGTTCGGTGTAGCTGGACTTTGGTTAGGGATCTGTGAATGCTGAAACGAGGGCGCCTCCGTGTTGTAGCCATTGACTTGAGTGTGACTCGCTTGAGAAGAGATCGACATAAAATTAGGTAACGCGTTTTGGTTGTAATAGCTTGGCGATTGCATTCTGCATGGGGAGTAGGAATAATCCAGAGGCGGTTGTTGATTAAGTGTTGGCTCTTTACTTGGTATGTTAGACCCGTAGTATGGGTATGTTTGTGACTGCATTGCGCCTATGCTCATCGTTGTGAATGTGGGCAGAGAATGCTCGATCTGAGGTATTTATAATTTGCCGGAAACTTATAAATAATGTAAAACGCCAGACAAGCGTGACGTTGTACGTCACCTGTGCATAACGTCCACTAAACACATTATTTGGTTTTGAAAGTTTTAATTAAACTAAAAGCCATAATTCTACGCATTGGTAGAAATAGAACTTTTGTAGATTTTTTGTCGCTTCTGTGGCCACGAGTTGCTAGATATAGGTACCACGAGCCTCATTACTATAAAAAAACTGATAAGTAAAAGAATAAATAACGAATTCGGCAAACACCCCCCATTCAGGTATTGAATCTCTAAGTGAACTTATAAATACCAAAGCAGACAACTTTTTTGGCTTTATTTTATAATTTTCTTTCAAGCTTTATGAAAAAAGGCAGTTTTTAAAGATTAAAGGTGAGCCTCACCGCCACTAACAAGCTTCTCTTAGTTGGTATTTCATTTTATTTGTCAGCGGCTGGCATTGTGTTGTTCTATATTTCTTTTGTCAACTATAAACTTACGAATCCCACATAAAACTTGCAAACTAGTCGTAATTAATAAAAAATTCGCTGAGATTTTTTAATTGTTTTTCATAGAAGTTTGACCATCGGCAAACTTTGGTAGTTAACATGTATTCTAAAACAATAAAAACGTCGACATCCTGCCTCTTAAAATATTTTTAACAGACAAAATATGATTCATAAATTTGTCTAACTTAAAATGTTTAAAACGGTCAGAACTGCAATTATCTCTGCGTGCGCAGAAGAGATAAAACGATCAAGGATCAAGAAAAATCACGTTTGATGGTAATCTAACGCCAACAGAAGGCTTTCAAACTGCATTTTAGTCGCAATGTTTGTCCCGCTTTGCTTGCTGTTTATGAAATGATGTCAATGTTTTACATGCTTTACTTCTAAGAGTTTTGCCTCAGCGTCGATATGTCGCAGTATTAATCCGAGGTGTGAACAAAGGCCTCCCATTCAGAATGAATAAAGGCACAGAACAATTGAGGCTATATAACGCTAATGAAAATCTTTTGAAAGATTGAACACGAAAACAACAGTAAAAATTTGGCTGGAGAAGCAAAACACAAAGTTTGAAAAGAAAAGCTTTCTTTAAAGAATTAAGACCAAATACGCAACTGGAAAGCATGCAACATGAAAATATGATAATTACAGAAATAAAATAAAAATCAGACTCTCTATCGAGTGAATACTCCTAATTAATTACGCGAGAATCAAGATAATACTCCTTTGCAAAAATAAGATTTTGTATTAAAGACATTTTTGTGTATTTCCATGGACGATGTTTCCAAAGTTTTACTGCCTAAAAATTCTTAAACTCAATCACTTATTTGTTGAATAATGGCTGTAAGAATAGCCCTGTTTAAAATCGGTTTTGCATGGTGGGCGGAAAAAGAACAGCGGTTCTTTCGTTTCCGTTTGGGTTTGTTGTGGGAATTGATTATCACAGACAGAGTATCTGTACAGTAAAACAAAGTGTTGTAAAACTCCAGGAAGTATAATGAAGTGAGCGATTGAGTTTTATATCACTGCAGGTGTAAGTTAAACCACCTGATATTTTTCTCATTTTGGTCCTAATTTCAAGTCTTGCGACTGTATGAATACATTATTCTTTCTTTCTAAATAAAACCAATATTTTCCAATGAAGCCAAGTGCACGTTTTCTTTTGCTAGATTAGTATTACTATTCGATCTTTTAATATTTTAATTTAAGATATTACCGTTAACATATTTAGGTATTTTTCTAATTTAGATAAACTTTAAATTTTATTCGTATCAGACAAAGGAACCTCCTGTGTCACCACAATGGACCATAGAAACTAGAATGTTAAACAAGAATACTGGTCCCGAACCGACCAGTTTGAGTATGTTTTCATGGGGAAATCATTTAGAAAATTGCAGGGTGACTTTCCCTGTACAGAGAGAGCCGCAGGCTATTCTGTTTACTTACGACCAGTTTGGAGGAAATCATAAAACTGGGGACTGTAAACATAAGCTTCGCAGAAATTGTAATCACTATTCTAGCGGAAGCAAATAAATTTTTGTTGTTGTTGCTACGGTTTGTATTCATAAATTTTACACAAGTTTTGGTTGTCCGGAAATCCTATTCAAGTTAACAAGCACTGAAGTGGTTGCATATGTACAAACCAATATTTGTTCTGTTTTGAATGGCTAGTTGTGTTTCCGCTGACCTTACAACAACTCCTCCCTCCAATTTATGAAACAATGCCCTTGACAACTTTTAAATATTTATTAAGCAATTTAGTACTACTAATCCTGAAAGATCCATTTAGTAGGACTCGTACAATAGCTTTCGTTTCTCGTGTTCTCTTTTTACGGACGATGCGGAGCGAGTAGGAAAAAGTGGACAAACTTTGTTTTCGCTAAAAACTTTTTTAATGAAGTGAAGGACTCCCCTGTCAAGAGTCAACTAACAATGTGCCACACGCCAAGCAGTGTGATTTAGAGCTTATGGATTATTTTTGATGCAACGCGGGAGTTCGCTTATTAAATGATATTGTTATGCATAACTACTGTATTCTAATGAAATTAAAGCTTTTGTTTGAATAAATGGCAAAGCAATGGCTGAATAGAATGACTACAGCATAAACCACCAAATATTTGTTGTTGTTTTAAATATTAAAATAAACAAAGTCTTTTAGGCGCGAAATCTTTCCACTTTTCCATCGGATGGATAAAAAGTGATTTTAAAACTTATTTTTATTAAATTCGTGCTTATATTATGTTTTCAGGAATTTTTTCCTTCAAGCGAGACGTAGATTAGCTTATATTCTTAGAGTAAACTTAGATAAAAACGAGTAATTTTCTTATACAGCCATCTGTGATATACAGCACCAAGATCGTAACAGATTTTACTGTGTGGTACAGATTGCCCTCTGGGGTCTAGATAACAATTTTGAGAAAGAAAAGCCATGCTTTTCAAAACAGTTTAATAACCTAGTGGCCTAAACGCACCATATCATTAAACACTTATGGAAATTAGATCGTTCTTTCAGTAGCTGCCTTAATGGATAAGAACGGAATGTGACTTGAAAGGCTGATCAGATGCTATCTTAGGCGCGTTACGCTCACTTGGTTTTTACGCCCACACGTCGTTCTAAAACACTTAGAAAAGTAAAACCATTCCCTTTACCTCCTTGCTTCTTTACTTGTTTCTCTTTTGATTAAGTTTCTCTAAATGTTCGTTTAGACTTATTCCTTTGATGATCATTTGCAACAAGACGTTTGAGTTGAGCTCTACCTAACTTTTGGTAAAAGAACAGTATCAGGCCATTATACACACTGTCCAAATTCACTAAGAATTATCTAAAGCTTTCTTTCGTGATTTTGTCAGAAGTTAGTTCTCAGGATATACCTACTTGACTACAACTATTTTATTAGGTTTTGTAATAAATTGAGAAAAACCTCAAATTATTTTTAGTCTCTATAATTTTTTTGATTTCGTCCAGTAGTTCTATAACTTTTATATTTTAAAGTTTAACATTGAAATATTTACCTTTTTAATATGTTTTCTGAAATTTTTATTTGGCTTGCAAAAGTGGTTTTACCATGGAAACACGCAACTTAATATTGCTTCAACCACAAACTGTAACTACGCGAATTCTGCTTTGGAGAGAATATTGAGGAACGTTATGAGAACTCTTCACAGTCATGGTCTGAGTCAGCTTAGATGTGCGAGGTCTAGTAGAAATTATAGAATAAGGTTATGTTTTTCAATGAAGTATATATATATATACCTATATATATAGTTAGCCAGAGACTGAATTCAGTTGAAAAATCCGGACTGTTTTTTAAAGTAAATAAATTTGTATTTGAAATATAGCAAGATTGAAACGCTTAGTTTTATATCCCTTATGCTTTTGAAGAGTGGGAGTGTGTTAAGCATTTGAGTTGTACTGAAAAAAGGTTCATTTTTGTCACCAACACCAAATGAGGCCTTAATTTTATTTTATGAGGGAAACCTTTCTCCTCTAACGAAATTGTAACCAAATTCATAAAATCATATTCTTAATCCGTATACTTGAGTAATTAAGTTCAGCACCCTTATTTGTTATGTGCTCTTTATTTTTCAAGCTAACTGAAATTCTAACCAATGTATGCACTGTTTCTGATACCAAATTTTATGTTACTGAGCTTCAGAAGGAAAGAAAAAGCCTCATACAGCATGAAACTTATGTAGCTTTTATAAATCGATATGGCATAGTTTGTTTCGGCACTCGAATCAACATGCATTGCTCTGTCTGAACTGAGTTAACACTGACTAATTACGTATACTGTAGTATGTGCTCGGGGTACGTTTTTCTTTTGCACACACAAAAAAATCATTCCTTTACAGAAACCTAACGGTATTTTCTCTAAGGCAACACCAATTAAAGCAGAATATAGCCTTTCCAAATTATTCTAGAAATAATTTTTTGTGTTCCTTTTTAAGTAACCTTAAGAGAACAGACTGACTCCTTTCAAATGTCGGTTTTTGTATAGCTTGCATCTAGCTTCTTTTTCCAGACCTAACAAACTTTCCAACTGATTTACCTAAATGCACATAAATAAAGTACGGTGCAACGGCTAATTTTTAACAAAATTTCAAGATGTATACTCATATTAGCTCAGCAAAACTATATATATTACTTGGAATCTTAATTTCATCCGAACACTAAGGTATACGATAGAGATTGTGGTTAAAATAAAACACCCTATAGGTCTGTTCTTGCATGTAACATGCTCAAGGAAATGATTCGTTAATGTAAGACATAAAAAAGCATTTAATTTACGACAGCTAAATCATATTTCATAAAAGATAACTTAGCTCACATTCTTGAAAAGAAAGAAAACATTAAAAATGTTTTATTAACCTTTATTAGGCTGTTCTGTCTCTCATGAAATCTGGATGAAACTATTGCTTATAGATCTTAAATTCCGAATCCTAATGAAGTTTATACATGGAAGAAATCTCGGCTAAAATCCTAAATCCGTGTAAAATGAAACAGAAAATTGAAGTATTTAGATTTAGGAATTAAAGGGAAAGAACTAAGAAAGAAGATAACCGAATACTCATTTTGTTGAGTCTGAATTACATCTGGTGTTGAAAGATTTATTGAAGAAAGAAAAGTGACCGTCGTTCAATTTTGAAAGCTATTCACTCCGCTGTAAAAACCTGCTGGGTACTTTTATCTTGTTTCTTTCACAAGACCAAGAACTGTAACCTTTTTATTTATAATAGCCGTCAAATCTAGTTTGAACCCCTCCGAATGTTGTGACAGAATCTATAAGGATCTGTTTTTTAAAAAGGCAAACATTGTATGATCTGTGTTCCTTACGAAATCGTGCCGTTTTGATTATAGTTATAAATAAAATTACATTTCTTCTTATCTGCGTCTCACAACTTTAAGTTTCAATCAGTGTTCTTTCCTTCCAACGCCTTTTTGTGTAATTTGCATTATTATTCTGAAATAAGTAAATAAACCTTCTTATAACAACATAAACCTGCTTTAAAGAGACACGAAAAATATATTCCGTTCACTTAAAAACGCATTAAAGTTTTTTTTAACTTTGAGAAAGTTGTGGTTGCTAAGAATATTGAACAGCGATCCAAATCGAATCTAGGAAAGGCAGATGTGAGTAAAAGATAGGTGAATTGTAAAATTGCGTCGGGCGACCATCTAGTGTATATACGTTACCAAATGAGATAAAAAAAACCTTATAGTTTGTCGCCGAAAAATTTCTCCAGTTTTCAAATTGCAATTGTGAAAAGTGACGTTTATTCTAGTTGTTAAGAAAATAAAATGAAAGCACCTTTCGGACTCTGACTTAAACAACTCTTAATTTCGTAGTGGATGTATTGTTAAAGACACTAGTACTGACTAGTTAAACAAACGCTTCAGACTAAAACTTTCTCGGAATGTTGATTTTATTTTATCTCCTTAACTATTTTCAAACAGAAAAAATTGAAAGAGCTGCAGGGTTATGTTTTGTAATGTTACATGAAAAATCCCCACAAAATGGCCTTGCTACAAAGGGTTTCGTTTTACTTAGTGATAAACTGCTTAGGAGTCTAATTCTATTATATTTGCAAAAGGCTAGTTTAGTTTTCTCTTTACCGAGTTGCTTTGTTACGAGAAACTGTTATCTCCAATAACACAAAAGCGCAATGTGTGGTTGAGGGAGTTAACAAAAACAAAACTCGTCGTTCCTCAGAAATGTGTTTTACTGTGAGAAAAACACCCAATTTATGCATCTGTCATTGTAGATTCACAACATCGCAAAGCCTTCCCATGCGAAAAGTTCAAAATGGTTTATTGCATCAAAAGCAAGGTCGTTGTAGCGAAATAAAAGGGTCAAAAAGAATTTTATCGATTTACGGAGGCCCTTCGGCTTTCCTTGTTCATTTTAATTAAATTTAGGAGAGTTGAAATTAACTAAATTAATCAGTGGGCAAAACGTCTCTGTCCTTGATTAATGGCTCCTTATTTTTAAAACCTAGTTTCCGTTATTGTGGCAGCGTTTTAAGCTGCAACATAATAGCGGATCTTCAACGTTTTATGTTTGTCCATTTTGCTTTGAAACTCGTGCTACTGCTGAGTAAAATGCAAACATTAGGGTGTCGGTATAGTTGTTAATGGCCCATTTCAACAATACTTGAGGCAAGTTATCTAATAAAAAGGCAATGGCATCCTTGTAATTAAAAACCTATTAAAAGAAAAGTCTACAGCTTCTGCGGAACTAGCACAACCAAAAACAATCTGAAAGTCGTTTGCGCGGCAGGCCGTCCGAAGAGTTATAGGTACTTAACTCAAAGTCTGTCATTACTAAAAATTAAGGGCGTATTGCCGGAAACAATTCTTTAAATTTTGTTCAAAAAGTAAGTATGAAATCAAAATTAAAGCCAAGGACAACTTGAAGAATCACATGAACTATTATATAATTGAATTGAATAATTTTACGACAAGTATGGACATGTTCATGTTTAAATTTTCTACATGCTTGCGAGCTAGATGGGTATAAAAATAATGTAAAATCCGATTACTCACAGATAAATGTTTGTAATAAAGGCTATCCGTCTTATTTGCCAATGTTCAGTGTTAATAAATTAAACTTAAGTACACTTATTGACGTTTTCCCTAGCTTTAAGATTCTATTAGAACAATAAATTATTTTGCGCTAGGACAACTTTGCATTTGTGAAGATTTTAAATAAAACCGACAAAATTGACTTTGTTAAATATACAAGCATATAGTGACAGCTAAAACAAATTGGGTTAAAAACATGCCTCTTCTGTAATATATTATTGTAACTGGACCGATTCATAAAACATTAAGTTTTTACCCATCCGAAAAGTTGCTTTTAACATTCCAAATGAGACTGATAAACAAAATTTCAAATTATGTTAAAGACACAATGTATTAAAACCCAGGAAGGGATTGGTGATTTAACGAACTGGCACTGAAAATAATTCACACACAAAAAAAATACTGTCGGCTTTTCAAATGATAAAAATAGGTAAAACTTTTGAAATTCAATTTTAAATCAAAGGTTCAAATGAATGTGATTTTGATATATTTAATATTTAGGTTTAGAAAATAAGTTGGCTGAAGTGTTTTAAAACAGCAAGAGCTAACTTTAACAGACAAATATAAGACAGTCTATTTGTTAAAAAGGAAAAGAATTTTTACAGTTATTCCTGGTTTTTTAATAAGGCCACTTAGAGCTAACCCATATATTAACAAAAAACAGAAGAAAATAAAAGTTGGAAACTTTATATTTTTCTCAACAGTTTTCAATGCATCATATTGTTTTATTGAGAAGAAACATATTTATCTTTAATATTGACAAGTTATTTAACTGTACCTCCTCAGTCCATGTGTGTTAGCCGAAGTTACTGATTAGAGATTTGATTGAGATCGAAAACTGTTCTCTGAAGTCGGGCATCTTTAATATGAAGGCATCAAAGAACCTCGCACTCATATACGCTATCTTATTTCATTGAGAAAAACGAGAAACCAAAACAAGGTTAAGCAATATGTGTACTTACCGTCAAGGCAGTAGCAGAGAGCCAAAATAAGCTTTTCTTGGAAGTATATACGAAATAATTGCTTTTGCGTCCTACGTTTATAAGTCGATTGAAAAAGCACTTGTAAACTTTTTATGTTGTATTCTGATATAAGTATTTATAAAAAATACTTCGTAACCAAGCTGCCAAACTGACTGAAACTACCAAAAAAAGAATTAAGTTCTCTCTTTATAGTAAACTGAACATAAAACGACATTAATGTTGCTTGTATTGACAATAATTTTCGCACCATGGCAGATATAGGAGCATTTAGTTGCAATTACAGAGCTATTACTGTTGGATGTTTTTTTAGAATAAAACAAACTATACTAGAACGCGTTTTACCCAGTAAATCATCACTCAAGAAAAACTCTAACGACTTGCAAACGTAAAGACGAATTCAATGCCCTAATGAAAAAACTCAATCAGATTAAAACACAGGGTATTACGAATAAAACAAGCACTTTGCAAGATTTATTGCCGTTAAAATGACTCGTTTCCAAAGAATGCTATACACTGTTTCCTTACAAACACTTTTAAGTAGCGCTTTAAAGTACTGGCATTACCAGTTTGAACACGTTACAAGGGCAGTGTTTGCAAAACTTTCCGGCTTATAATCCACATCGATGGTTTCAGTGTGAGAGAACACTCCCATTGCCTCGTTGCTTGAGTATTGCAAGAATATGCAGTCACAAGTGAAATATATATATGTATAACTTTGTTTTTAGAAAAATCAAACTAATTTGGATTGGCAATTTCCATAAAAATGGACTATTGCTGTAATTTGGTACGTAGAAATTAAAATTTGAATTAAATTCACGAAAGACATCTTTTCTACGTTCGTTAAACTTAATCATTACAAAAGTATAACATTTAGATCTTTATTCTTTTATTTCAAAATTGAATTGCTGTCAACCAATTTGGATTACGCCAAAGTTTGAATACAAACTATCTTTGCCAAGTATTAGTGCTGACTCTAAACTCTTCGAACTAATTAATTAAAAAAAACTTTAAAAAAAATGGTAAAATACATGTAGTAAACTTCGCGCTCGATCCCAACAGAGCTGAATAAAGGAAATCTAAGCGTGAACTTTGTGGAGTTTCACATTTTTTTTCACCGAAAATCCACATATGTAAAGATAACATCTATAGAACATAGCTTACCAAATTTTTATTCGTGAATATAGTTTATCATCACAGCAAGAATAAGGTGGCGTCAGAAAATAAAACTCTCACAACTTTCCATTCGATGTACAACTCAATTACAAATATCACAGAATATTTTCTTTTCTCATCATTTTCATGAGCGTATGTTGGGATCAGGGTGGAAGTACGCCTAAGAATGATGTTTTATTTCAACAAAAAGCAAATTTAAAGCAACTAACTGTAGAAATGTGGAAACTATGCACTATCACTTGAATTAGGACTAAGGACTAAGCCTCCTTGGAGCATTACCTAATTACGACACCCGGACAGCGTGCAGAGTGTGCAGCAAAAAATTGGCTTATACACTTCATTCAAGTATGCCATATATATAGTCGTCATCAATATAGTATTTAAGAATGTACCGCCTTCTACGGAAGACCTTCATCTTTTTGGGCGTACTGGCATGAAGTATATTCCACCGAGGAGCAAGATAAACTGACTGGGGTAGTTTTGTCTGATACATTTTCAGCATTTTATACGGCGTTCCTGATTTTAACCGCCAATGGTTATACGAACCTGAATCAGTTTAAACATCAGCTAGGCTGTTGACACATTTTTTTAGCTCGCTGTTTTACTTATATGTATGGAAAAGACCATAAAGTAACAAAACTTTAGTTTTGTTTAAAAACACGTTACAGCAGTCTATGCATGGTTTTTTGTAATAGAAACGATTTAAGAGCCTTATCAAGGATTCATTATAGGTTTAGCAGAACAAGGGTTCTGGAAAAAATAGTTTAACAGTAAGGAAAGCAAAAACCAATGCACTTTCTTATGGATAACTGACTCAAACCCATTTGAAACGGCTTTTCTTTAATATATCTTGCCAAACAACAGGAAAAGGGTCGCTTGGGTTGAAGGGAAGGATGAGATTAACTTAAACTATTACAATTTCTTCCGAACGAAAACCAGAGAGTCTGGAGATAGCATACTGAGACAATGCTATATAAAGGCTGCTCACGTGATACTAATGACCATTCTGTACCTAACCTCTGAAGAGTGGTTTAACCCACGAAAACAAGACCGCTATGTTATTTTGTGGGAAAATCTGGCGTCTCATCTTATCATACCGGCGAAGAATGGGTTTTTGGCGTAACTCAAGCCTATTATTTTGGGGTTTGGGTTTATCAAGATTCCCCAGAATGCAATGCGCAGGAATGTGAGGGGATAAAAACATGAATTGCACGGGAGAGAAGCAGAAGTGCTGTTAATCTGTTACGATTATATACTCCGCAACTGTCGGTAATGACACGGTGATTTATCCTGCACATTCGTCGTTCCGTCATAAAACGTTGCGTATTCTATAGTTATTTCCGCAGGAAGTGTTACGATGCCGCTAAATCGCGCGCATTTTTGTATAATAGCAAATTTTTATAATTTTTTACACAAGGTTTTACGTCGTTTTTTAAAGTAAAGCCTCAAAGTGGTTTGTTTCTTTATTTGTCGCTCTTTCTAAGTATCACAAACTCATTTGCACTAATAGTTCTCAGGAAAAGTCCTGAAGAAGTTTTATTTAGTCGGCGTCACCAACAGCAACTGTTTCTGGATGTTTTAGCCTTATGAAAATCGCTCAAATCTAGTATAGATTTAGATTTGTAGATATTTGCAGACTTTTCTTTTGGTCAAACACGATATTTTTATTTACCGACAAAAATGTAATTATTCAGTGACAAAATTGATACTCTTATAAACGTTCGTGATCATATTTCCAAAAGAAAGCAAATTTAAAAACAAAAAAAGGTGTGAGCGGTCTTGATTATGCTACTAAGAGTTGATTCCCCTTGCCTTTAAAAAAATGCGGCCATTTTTGACCGACGGTTATCTAATGGCTCCACGAGAAAAGGAGTTGTTTCATGCAGGGCAGGAACATTCACTTTTCTATATATTTTCATTTTGCAACACCAAAATCTTAATACTGTGTAAGAAGCTTCATCGAAAAAAAAGTTTTATTCACCCAGTAATAATTGTAATGATAGTAACTTAATTTAACTTTCTCACCCCTTCCCTTCACTTTGATTAAACTGTAACAAGAGAAATGTTCAACTTGTTATATATAATGGCAAGGTCAAAAATTGTTGGAACTTTTTCAGAAAAGTTCTATATTGGAAAAAATGTTGTATAACACTCGGAGCCATAATTACAAAAGAGTCTTTTCTTGTTTTAATTTTGTTTCATATATTTAACAATTATTCATCTTATATCCTAGAAGCGCGAATAGGATAATGGTTTTATTAAATTTCGTGTCGGAACTTTCCAAACCTTTCGATACTTGAAAACTTTAGACATTTAGTTTACATATTTGGTCACTCGGTCTATGAGCTGATGACCTAGTTTGAATGAACCAATCAAAACGCTAGAAACGCAATATTCAAGGTTGAAAATTTAATAATTAACAATTAATCCTCGAGCCCGAATGGGCTCTGAGTCAATAGCCCATGAGGCCGAAGACCTGTTTTAGTAAAACCCAACTAGTTGGTCAAAAAAAAATATCGAGGACAAAACATCTTTCGTTACTTAAAGCTAGACATTAATTTTACTTTTGCGTCAAAACATTACAAATACGGCCAGGCGTCCCACTAGACGAAACTTTGAAGTCTTTTCCGTCTTTCTGCTTCAATGCGGCAAAAAAAAACTTTTCAGGCAGTCATTTAGCTCTAGTTTCTTCATCTCCTCTATCGGAGTTTCAAACCTTGCTTGGCTTGAAAACTGTTCTGGTTTACCAGGCTGGCACTTTTCGCCAGCTCAACCAATCAGAACGCAGCATTGATAATAGTCTACTAGTTGGATTTTACTAAATTTATTTATCCCATGCTTTAAAAATACAGCCAATCAGAGGCCTGTAAAACCGTTGCATATTCTGCGGTATCCAATGGGTAGTAAATTCAACGGGTAGTATTTCACCTGCCTTTCCCGCCATTACTTGTGAGTGACTATATAAATGTCGCTAAAACTGTGTGCGTACGTTTCCGAAAAAGGCGAAATGAGTCTTTATAAGTGTTTACAATGATTTCAATTTAAATTCATCAGTGTTCACTAGAGGTTAAAACGTCAGCACAAACTGCAGGTTTCGTTCTTTATTTTCCTCGTGGGAGATAAATTAATAATGCAATGGTTTCTCATGTGATAACGTGGCAATGCCACTTGTCACTTGTACTTTCATCGTATGCACACGATACGGAAAATATAAGTGACGCGTGGCATATTCTACGGTATTCCACGCGAAACCATTGCATAACTACTATATTTACGTCAACCTTTTATTGACATACCTGGGAACGGTGGAATTTAGTATAACTAGAAATAATCAGAGATTAGCGAGGTGCGTTCGAATACCACACTGTGTTAGTTGGCTCATTGGCCGATGAGTAGAATGACCCATTTCACTTGGATTGTATTTGTGACCCCGATGAGCCATAATACAACTTATAAAATCAGTTATTTTCCTATCATGGGTCAATCTATAAAGACGAAGATGCCATCTTTACAGAACAGATTGGCAAAGCAAGACTTTGATTGTATTTGCTTAAAACAGAGCCAAAAAATCCAAGTTTACCGGGACAAATTCAATTCTTTCCAAACCACGCGAACAATTCAACTAGGCATTCAGTCGTGAGCGCATTAGTTAGTTATAAATTCAAAATAGCGCTGATTTGGACCAAAAAATAAGCAGAACGATGAACCAAATATCTCGATTTTCTTTGCATGTACAGCTGGGTAACCGCTCAAATGACCACACGCAATCCATTGTAATCCAATGTTAAGACTGGATTCAGTAAATTGTATTTTTATGGAGGGAACGAAAATAGCAAAAAATGAGTGCAGATCACCCAAAAACCGTGAACAATGCAAAGATTGTTGTCTTCTAGTATACCTGTGAACATATGGCTACATTGTGCGAAAAAACATAATTTTGGGCATTCCATATCTGTACTTTGGCTGCCTCTATCAACCAAAATGATTTTTATAGTTATTGAGCTTTTACTTCAGTCAAAGTTTTTCATCATCAGAGTAAACACTCAGATTATTTCAAAACTTTTTCGGATACGTAGTTCAGAAAATTATCTTTTGGCGTTGATTTTTTCAGTTTTTCGATTGTTTCTTCATGAACAGCTATTCGATTTTAATATTCCATTTTAATATTTTAAATATGTATTTATTTAATTTTGAAAATTTTTTTTTCGTACTGTTGTCGGGAACTCGCCTCCAAAAAGCTCCAGACGCAAATCACAAAAACAAACTTTTTTATCACAATTTGAGTACACAGATCGCTTCTTGTTCACGGCAGCGAAAATCACTAACTAAACTCTCCCCAGTACCCGAAAGTTAATAATTATTCATAAACCAAAACTTATTCGTAACATGATTGGCTACTTGACTTGTGGTTCTGTCAAATTGTAAACAATGTAAAAACTAGTAAATTTCAACATATTTACATACAAATAATATCAAATTAAAAATCAAAGAAAGGAAAGGGTAAACAAAAATATGATCGGTCAAGCGCGGATGATTGGACTTGACGATTATCACGCGCCAACATGTAAAACGAGACAGTATTCTTAAGAAATAACCGCTGGCCAGCATATTGTTCTCCGAAAGTTACTTGATAAACAAGTTATCGCAACTGGTTTGAACACAGTGTAAACAGCGAAATATTTTTAAAGTTTTGCACAAAGAATTTATGTAACTGTAAATCTTTTGCAAAAAAGAAAAGATAAAGGTACAGCAAAAAGCAACTTCAAATTATTTGTTCAGACATGGTGGTATTTGTAAATTATTTGATTGTCTTGCGTCCCAAAGGACGCACGATTCAACAGCTTATTGCGTCCTTGAGCAAAAATGTGCGTCAGAGACGCAGGACGCGCAGGTAAATGAAACACTGGACCTTCTTTTCCGCCCACGTCAACTCAGCTTTCCATCTTTCTGGGGTAGGGAAATGGTACCACCATCTGCTCGCAGCTAACCTACGATGGATTAGTGTCCCGTTCAGGGGGGAATCAAAGGCTCTCGTCCGCTTAACACTACAGAACTGGAGATAAGCGCCGGTCCCACGGGCCACTAGACACGTGTAAGGATTTAGCTTTATGTGTCGTATTGGTTGTTCAATGCATTTCTTGTTGTGTCTAGCTACATTTCCACCGTTTATGACACGTCCTCTTCAGAACTATGGCGTTTTATGATTGGTATAATATAGATTACACGTATTGCGGACAAGTTTCAAAAACAATTTATGAGTAATTTCTTCTCACCAAAAGTTTAAAAAGTTTGATAGCTATTTGGTATAATAATTCGTTTTATGAAGTGTCTCGAATTGAGGTGTAACGTTCATGTTGCCTTGGCAAGTTACCTCCAAACCAACAATCTAATGTTGCGTTTGTTCAGCAAATACCATTGATAATTTGATTGACAAGTGATTACCTCTAAAGCTTTTAGCTTGATGCGGTGCTTACGTTATACTGTTCCTGGAAACTCTTAGATTTTGTGGAAATGTTTTGATTGACAAACCACCAGAATCGAGAGAAGAATTGTTCCCGTGATTGCATGGTTTGTATTTTACAATAAATTCAGTTTCTCTAAAAATTAGTCATAAAAACAACGAACAGTTTGCCGCGTTGAGATCGAGTGACTTTTTGATGATTCGGTAATTATTTTCACAGTTTATGATGACACATGGAAACGTCTTGCAGCCCATATTGGTATTGAATACCAGAAGATTAGAGTAATGGCGACGAAAGAAGATCCTGGAGAAGAAGTTTTGAAGAAATGGGAGTTGAGAGGAAAGAATGTGAAAGATTTGTACGATACTTTGGTTGAACTTGAATGCCCATTAATAGCCGATAGACTGTAGAGTGGTCTTGGGGTCATGTGTACCACTGGCGGCCGCCAAATCTAATTCAGATTCAGTCAAGATCTAAAATGACTGTTGGAAATCCAGTACAAATGTCGTATTATTTTCAAACTGTTAGCTTTTGCCATCTGCGGTTCACTTGTACGGCTGGACCCAGTTGTTTAAAAGCCGATTAGCACGGCAGGGTTAAATGTTTAATCCACGATCTTGTTTCCATTCTTACAAGGAGAGGTGTTAGCTGTAATTTTGGGATTTATAAGAGTTTTCCTAGAAATGTATCCAAACAGTATTCATAAATGACCTTTTACCTTTTCTTGACAAAGAAATTCCTGTTTAAATTTTGGCTTACCCGAGGTTAAACATAACCAGTTTTTAAACAACTGGGCCCTGGTAGCCAATTAGTGTTAATCCATCGTTAAATCTTTAATTTATGTTCTTGTTTCTAACGTTTTATAACTTATAGCTTGTTTTGGGCTGGAATTTTGGAACTGAAGTATTTCTTTGATAAAAAAAATTAAACAATATTTTGTAAGTATAAAAACTACTCTTTGAATTTTGAATGGAAGTTTTATGGAACCAGCCCCTGATGCGACAACCTCCAAAATGGCTGAGCGGGAATGTTACAGCAACTTTTTGACTTTCAAGTTGAGATTTTTATGTAAAGAAATATTTATACCTCCTTAAGTTCAAATTTTTGACGTCAGACACAAAATCTTTACTTTAAGATTAAAAGTATTTCAGTGTCATAGTCACTGTAAAATTAGTGTCACATATACGAATAAAGTTTTTATTCTTGACATGTTTCGGCATATACTTATGCCATCTTCAGAAGAATGATTTCAAACGTTCATCACAAAACATATATATGGTACATTTCAAGTGATTGACAAGTATATGACAAACTAATAATAAAGTTACAGGAAATAGAAAATACTTAGATACTAAAGGTCGACTAAAAGTTAACTGCAGTATTAAAATGTTGTACTTGAACATTGAGTTTAGGTTTCTTAGTTTTGATGTGAAAAGCTTCCTTATTGGAAGGAGGATTTTGTACTATCTATAATTTTAAAAGAGTTTAAAGGATTAAAGTATACTTATTGTTACATTCAACGGACTGTTTAAGACGTTGAAAATGTGTGAATTTTTATCACTACCGTACCAGTGTGTTCCTTTATCCTGGTTGAAAAATGACGATATGTCTCGCCAATATAACTGGCACTGCATCCCGCACAAGTAAGTAAATTTATATACAAGTTCACAGGATTTTAAAGAGTCAGGAATGGGATCTTTAAAACTGAAAATGTTTTTTTTTATTTTAAACAATGAAAAGACCAGTTTAATGTTTAAATCTTTACATAGCCGTTTGTACAAGTTTTTGATTTTATGTTCAGTAACTTTAGAGAAATTACTGATATGAGGTAGTTTAACATAATGAACATTGTTGCAGTCCACGCCAGAAGAGACAAAGTTATTTTAAACTGTATTATTGTATGGTTTTACAGTGTTATCAATAATATTTAACAATTATTCCATTCGCGCTTGTTGGATATGAGATGATAAATAACCAACGAGGAGCGTAGCGCCCAGTTGGCTATAATCATTCCAAAGTTTAGCTAGAACAGGAGCTAATGCCGGCGAGCCCATAGTAACACCATCAATCCGATCATAGAAGTTATCATCGAATAAAAAATGATAGAAAAGTCAGGATTATTTTTAAAAATTAAATCTATAGCTATGTAAATTGTTTCAGGATCGTTGGATGGCCGATGCAAAAAATGATACAAAAGCAAGACACTCAAACTTTAATGACCGCCGTGTTCGTGACTTATTTCACAACAATAAAGAGCGGGCCCTGAAACTAATTCCACAGCCACAGGAGGCCGCAATCAAACACTTACTATAAAGTTCCCATAATAGGTATATTGGTAAAAAGAATCTCAACATCGACAGATATAAGAAACTTATTACGAGAGTCAACACTTTTTACCTCGTTGACAAAAGAAAAAGAATTTGAAACGGTATAATCACATGGAATAATTAGATTAAGTAGAGAACACAAGTATTTAGCTAAGTTGTAGTTGTAAGCACCAATGGAAGAAACTATCGGTCTATTAAAACGGTAGTAGCTCATTAGGAGCTCTTTTTTTGTATAATTTAGGACGGCCATAGAATCTGGCTGGATGTGAGTGTGACCCTCTCGGAAAATATACTTTCGTTCAAATTCGCTTCGCTCAAACGATCGAAAATAGTTTTACTCTTAAATTCCCGTAATACAAACAAATAACACAAGAAAGATGGTAGGATGCGCAGGCGGATCCAAAACATTTTATTATAAGATAGAAATTACAAGTAGAAATTGTTAATGTTCTTTTTTTACAACTCCTTACTTATAGATACTACTGTATGCAGAAACTAATATACACTCGATAATACGCTACAAACCTAAATACTTAGTTACATGCAACCTGTTTTCAATGCTTTCTTCTACATACATATCCATGGCAGAATCAGATTTCCACCTACGATGTATTTTAAGAAGTCTTTCTGGAATCGCGTTCCTAATATTACGTACCGCAGCTGTAATGCCACCGGATCTTAAACTATGAAGGCCATAATCATTAGGGTTGTAGCCCAGCTGACTTAAGGTATCCCTCAAGATATCTCTACAAGTAGTATTAGAAATCTTTCCTCTCCTCAGGGTATAGCTAGAAGTACTACGGTGAAAAACATGGGGTCTAAATAAGGGGAGAGGGCTATTCAAGTCAATACCAGATAAATCTAAATAACGTTGTAAAACACCAACAGGACAGTACTTAGATCAGATACACTAATATAGACAATATAGATAAATCTAAACGTTGTAAAACACCAACAGGACAGTACTTAGATCCAGATACACTAATATAGACAATATAGGTATATCTAAATAACGTTGTAAAATACCAACAGGACAGTACTTAGATCCAGATACACTAATATAGACAAAATTTCCTTCCCTACAAACATCCGTCTTACCACGAGGCACAAAAATTCTTGTATAATCGCTGTGAAATTCAATGTGCTTCGGAACGATATTGCATAATTCGTTATAACGAAAAAACCCTTCGAAAGCCAAAGAGCACAACGCAGCAATACGAAGATTCTTTAAATTAGCATCTTTCTTGTTATTAATATCTAAAATACCCTGTATAATTTTTGTGGAAATAGGTTTCTGTTTCATAACTGGCTGTGACTTCTGGCATGGCGTTTAGCAAATTCGATGATATTTCTGCAAAATTCAGTATCTAAAGGATTACGATCCAAAGTAGGGACAAAAGAATGTAACCATTTAAGAGCTGCATGGACTAAAATTACTGAGGAACTAGAAGCGCCAGACTGCTGAACTTCAAACAAATATAGAGAAACAACATTAAGAGGAAAAGGTAACTGCATGTTGAAATATCTACTATTAGACCAGTCCAGGAACGTTCTGATAACACGAACGTTGTAGGCTTGAGTAGTCAAATCCGCCCTGGACTTCAAAATAAAATTTAGCGCTTCGTAAATGTTGATTGAAGAAAATTGTTGAAAACCTTTCCAAAAATTACTTCATAGCATAATCTGAAAAGGCAAGAACAAAACATATATACTAAAAGACAGAACATCCTTTAATAACCATGTAAAACCAGTCATTGTCGGTGCCAGTGCCACGTAGGACAATAAACCATCGTAAGAGCCAGTTCCGCGTACATCAACCACCATTGATTAGGCCAGCGCCTCATAAATCAATTAATTAGGGTTTTTTGTCTTTTGCATTTGTTCATGAATATTGTTTTCATGCTCTACGTTT
>JAOTRI020100450.1:0-24902 GCA_028564885.2 Zoanthus sanctaehelenae
TTGTTGAAAGGTTGGGTGGTAGACCAGGCTTAAGTTTTCCGGCCCCCCCTTTCCAAACTTTCTGGATCTGCCCCTGGTGATACTAAAACAATTGGACCCTTCGCCCTCAAGGGCCAGGGGTCTAGTTGTTAATTAAAACATAATAAAAATTAAAACAATCTTGATTCACAATTAAAGGAGTTTTGGAATTAATTATTTCTAAAATTCTAGTTTATACGTTGTTTGACATATTTTGTAAACATTCATGCAATAATGTACATAGAACCATTATCCAACTCAAAACATTACTCCAACATTCACATGGTAATTTTCTACCGTTTCATTATTGGCTGTGCCACTGGCTAAAAGAATTATAACTGATATTTTGATTATTATGAATGATGACATCTGAGGAATGAAAAAGTTGAAGTGGTATGTATGTAATATTTATACTCTGACTTGTATTTAAAAGTTTTTCCCCTTTGCAAATTCCAGGACTTCTAGGTAAGTTGTAGATGTGCTAAACCTTTTCAAGGTCTCAATATCCAGGAGATCTACAGCATATTGTAAATTATAGTCTATTCAAATAACAAACTAACAACTTTCTTCCTTTTTTGACATGTGTACCTTGATGTTTCAAACAACAGAAAACTGCCAAAAATATACCTAACCATTTAAAATTTATTATTCTTAACATTGTCAATTCGTTACAATGTTCATGGGGCATCTACGAAGAACAACAGAATGTACATTACTTAAAAAGGTACCATCAAAACCATACAAAAACCTGAGAACAACCCACATTATACTGTATGATCAGAGAAATTAATGCACACTGCATGGTTACATACACTTGCACATACAGTTCCTTACAGTATTTTCAAATCAAGACTATACAATTTAGAATCTGATTCAACTTAAAATTCAAGAATTTTCCACTCTACAGAGCCAGTGCTGTAGCTCCTAATGATTTCAACTCTATCAACTTTATCCACGATAAAATTCAGTGTATCATTTGATTTGTAATTGTGGATTGTTTAATCTTTAATCGAGGCTTGAATTAAAAAAAACAAAATCAAGTTTGCCTCCCAGGAAAATTGATGCTGTGATTTTTCTTCCTCTGCAAATCAGACTTTCATGCTAGGATCCCAGAAATCAAGAAATAAGCCTCAGGCCATGGCTATAGGAAAACATTTGCAATCACTTTCTTCACAACTGACATTAAATATTGAAATTAAAACTATTTAAAACAATATCTCAAAATAAGCCAAGAAGTATAATTCTTTTACAAATACATCTTTTTCTTTTCACTTTAGATCCGATGAGTTGCAGGTATGTTTCTAACTAGACACTGGAAAGATTAGATTGATGCCCCGATACTCACAAATCGATAGTTGGGACTGATATTGCTATTGGACAAGAAATTTTTTCTGACATCTGCGTCTTCTTGCATAAGGACATTAACCGTAGGTCCAGTCTCTTGATCTCTCTGTCAAGGGACTTATAAGAACCCATACACTTTTCGCAAAGAGCAGGGTGGTAATCTCGGTGTTGTGGGACCCTGTCTCTTCTACTGAGGGCACTTCTTATCAGCTGCCAATTTGTGCTAGTACATGTGAGCCACTCAGCAGACTTTCTAAGACTCTCTAACTGTTAACACCTGTTATTTATTTGTAAAGCACTTAGAGCTCTAAGGATAAGCGCTATATAAGTATTGCAATATCATTATCAATATATAGTTTCACCTATTTAAGAAATAATTAAAAATACTTGTACAATCTAAGTAGGACACAAAATTTTTTAAACCAAACAGCTGCATGGTATTTTCCTGTTAGTCAGATGCAAAAGTCTAGCAATAAAATGTATGTAAAAAATTTGTTTCTTGTTTATTTTGATGTTTCCAACAACACTTCTCTAAAGTATGTACCATATGTTGTAGACAGAAGTCTTCGAGTGTTGGTGATACATTTTAGATTAATTCGTAGCTTAGCAGTGATACTAATTTAAATATATAATTTTGAGAAAATTGAAGGAACTGGATCATAATTTCCTGTCTATGATATTTTCCACTTTAAACAATATAATTGCATTTCCTTCTTTTATAGCAGAATATCAAATTTATTAGAAGGTATTCTTAAAAAATTCAAAAGTTTCAGCTTAGTAAAGACTTTTTGAAATTTTCTCAGTAATGGACACTTATTTGGAGTTTTGGCTGGAGTGAATAAACTAGAAAAAAGTGAAGTGTTCATTTATCCCATTGGGATTAAGTGTACCCAATCTGTGAATGAATTGCATTTCTTTGGTTTTGCAGCAATTGCTGTTGCAGCTAATTAACCAAAGATAAGCAAAAACAATGAAATCCAAAAGAGAGTGGTTAATCAAATTAAAGTGCTGAGAAACTGGATTACTTTTTTCTAATTTATTCATTTTTGTGTTTTTTCTCACTGTTTTCTTTTTTAATTTCCATGGCTACCGTGTTTCTATTGGCTAGTATCTTTTTTCTCTGCCAACATAAACCACCATTTTTGCTTTTCCTCACTTTTACTCTAAACAAAGGACTAAGTTCGAAACTTCAGTAAGTATTCTTTCTTTTATACGGTGTATAATTTACATATTTATTACAAAATTGTTTCTTTAGAAACACGGACGCAGCCCAAATTACTTTACCACTTGTTAGTTTTCTCAAATAATATCTGAGACTTAGCTTGATCACTTGGCCAATTCTACTTTTTTAGCACCATTAGTCACTTAATTTGCAATGTTTTTGAAAACAAAAAACTTTGCTTTCATACTGTTAAAATTTCTAAAACCAGCAGCTTTGCTTTTATCTATAACTGCTGGATACTATTCTGTTTGGTCATTTTACAGTATAAAGTCATATCAGGGCTCAAAATTTAAAAAATTTCATGGTCACATTTTTGACTGGTAGTAAAATTTTAGTTGCAACTTTTTTTAAAAAAGTCGAAAAGTAGTGCTAAGGTTGTAACTTCTGGAGGATATTTTTTAATAGCTGTTGGAAATGCAGATTGTTGAAGTTTTAGTGACAACAGAAACATTTAGTTACAAAGGCAATCAACTCTATCATTTGCAATTTCAAGCCCTTAGAATCATTTCACCATCTTAAAATATTGGTACACATGTACACTCATTGATAAATTAGTCTTTTTGTTTCAAAAAAGCAATAGAACAGTTTTAGTATCTTTTTTTAACATTCTACCGTTTTAGATTTAATATCTATCATTTGATGTCTTTAATTGGCAAATGTTCATGACAAATTTAAGCGAGAAAAAAAATTAATGGAAAAAAAATGGTGAAATCTTAAATTCATAACTTTATTTAGTAATTCAACTTTTTACTTGCATAGCTCTTGAACAGCGATGCTGTTGACTATTGTAAGAATATATTTTGGAATGGCAAATCATACCCATAAGCTTGCAGTAATGACAAATGAATAAAAGAATAAAATTCTATATATTTCCACAAAAAAGAATTACTATCGAACTATGTAAAATAGTTTGATAGCTATACTTTTCCATTTCAGCCATTGATGGTAAAATGTTAACAATTAAACTGTTGTATAATTGACTTCCTATCACATTTTTGCATGAAGATAAAATATGAATTTCGATGTAATTAATGCATTTTTGATAATTTATTTTCACATTTATGTTCAGATAGACTAACTTAAAGAAAATATACCAACCATTATTCAGTTTAAACACAAATTGATTAAGGAAATATATAGAACATAGATACTATAAATACATGTACTGAGATAACGTGCATGCGAATAGTCATAAATTCACTTCTTTGTTAAACAAGAGAATTGTCTGAAACTTACATCACCAGACACATTTGAAAAATGATATTTTATTGATCTTAATGTAAAATGGTACAGCTGTGGCTATTCTTTCTGTAAGAGAATTTTTTTTACAAAAAGGAATATCTTCCCCTTAAGTAAATGTGTTTGAAAACCTGACTTAGGTTTATTTAAAAGGTTTATCATTAACTTATGACCAAGCATATATGCATAATGAAAACGATTTACAGATTTTATTTGTTTGTACTGCAGCAGATGAAAAAACTCTTTCAAACAGAGTAGAGGTCCAATACAGCATAAATTTTACAATGAACTGCCCAGAAAAACAACAACTTCAAAGCTGAGAAAACTTTGTGTAACAACACAATTACTCTTGAAAATAAAAACTTTCAAGAAGACAAGACGTGAATGAATAAAAATAATAAAGTATTAGGAATTACTTGCTGAAAGAAGAGTATGTTACAATAGTTTGAGAAACTATAACTGCTCATTTGCAAAGAACCTCAAAACGTTTCAATGGTTTTCCAACAGTTAGGATGAAGTTTGAGGTGCAATATTAGGAAAATATAATAAATTTAGCTAAAGATCAACAGTGCATCAAAATTGTCATTCATTTTGAATGAAGATATGCAACATATGGGGGCCATCTGAGAATTGTAATGGTACTTTTAATCTAAACTAGTCACCCTACTTTAATCTAAAAAGGTCTTTATTTTACGAAGAAATCCCAAAGTCGCGCACATCTACACTAGGGGGATTTCTAGACTTTTTTTCTGGTTAATTTCAAGGGTGGGGTTTAATGACAAAAAACGTGATCTCGAACGAGATTTACATATTCTCGTCACTTTCAAATATGACTTTGCAAGATTTTGCCTTCTTGGTAAAACGAATAGTCAATTTATATTAGATTCAAAACTATCAATCGTGCTCTGATAAAAAAACATCACTTAAGAATTTCTTCGGTAGAGCTGTATCGCGGGTTTTTGATTTGTCAAAAATAAGTCATTTGCTAAGCAGCCAAAAATGAATATGTTAACTTCTCAGTTTTGACAAGAAATTTGTTCAGCAGGAGTAGTTTAGAATTATATGTTTGCAAAGCGCTGCGATCGCAGATTAAATCCCAAATTTTAAATTTACCGACAACTAAAACTAAAATTTTATGTGAAAAACTCAAGAGACGAACCAATAATACGAAAGCTAGTCAACCATGGATGGGGTGAAAATAAAGCATTATGCTTCTCATTGTTATTCCGAATTATTCGCGATTCAATGAACACGACGTTTATACCAGTAATAACAGCGAATGGCAATTTTCAACTTCAAGAGAATAAATCCGTTTTAAAAAAATTCCACTTCGATACAAAACTTTTTTAATTAATATAGAATTCGTCGTAAAATCTCATCTAAAATATTTGGGTCAATTTTAGGTCACATATCATTCATCGCCGCCTGACACTCAACTCTTCTCGTTCCGAAAACAACAACAATAGATAGTTCGCGCGAACGATTTCCAGGGCAATCTATTTCACCGTGAAAAAGGCTCAACAAACCTTCCTTCAAGAGCAACAAATTTTTAAGCCATTAATGTATCGACTTACCTAGACTTCCTAGTGAATTTGATCCTAAATAAGCACTATAACTTGAGTTTTTCCGAGAAAGAAATTCGGTGTCGACATCCTCTATAGAGCCATAAACATTATGGCTATCACCATAACTCTGAAATATAAGATTGAAAACACAACATAAACTATTGCTAAAAATTATTCTCAGAATAGCATTCATTCATGAAAGAAGAATTTTGTTAACTAAACCTTAATATTGACCGTACGGCAAAAATCTGAAAACTCTAGATTTTTTAATGCTTTTTAGTTACGACTTTTTTAGTCGGTGTAAAAATATAATGCTTTTTACTTTTTGATTGCGTTTCCGCTCGGGCACGTGCGAGTTTAGCGAGCTTTTAAATTTAACGAGCAAGAAGCACTGAAATGGAAAGTTGTTGTCTCTAAAATTTTTGTTTTGGCAATTGTTTTAATTCAGTCCACTGGCAAAAATTGTAATTACAAGGCACTCTATGTTGATAGCTCCTACACAGAAAGCAACATTACCTGCCACGTGGATGGGTCTTCTAAAGATGCTACAAAAGAAAAAAGAAAATACGTAAAGAAAATTTATTATTTTTGAGTTTAAGCCAAAGAATAATGTTGAAACTATAAGATAGGCACGATTGATACTTGGAAATTACTCAGAGCAGGTCCCTGCAAAATGCAGAACTTAGCTCAATGAGCGCCAAAGACAGGCAAACAAACGGATTTGTATGGTTGAGGCACCTGTTCGTGGAGCATGTAGCGAGGTTGATAACCCGGCTTCCGTTAAAGAGCTGTTCGCCTTGGTTCCAACCATAGAACCGGGAGGTGAAAACATCTGAGGAGAGAAAAACGGACAAGGTCAAAATCTGAAACGTGCGAGAATGCGCACCTCTCACATACATCCGCGACATGCTCATCTATGTCACCAGCTCCACAAAATCTCGAAGTAGCCTCAAAAATCTTTATTTTACGCACCGCACTGAAGTCCAATAGGTCACTGAGCTCTTTATCACCCGGTAAAGGATTCATATGTACAATTTCCAAGCTATCAGATGTCCCTCCACCAAATTCGAGCAAAATTTCTTTCACCGTTCACTAGGCGAATGGACTACCTGTTCCGTCCTTGAATTGAGTAACACCACACAAAAAGATTCAAAACTCTAGCTCACTGTAAAAGTGCCCAGCCAAGTCGTGATCCTTTTGCGGCCAAGTTTTGATCATATGTGCCGGTTTATCTGCAGAATTCATAAGTTTTTCGCACGGTTTAAATATTTCAAAAACTTCTCAAAATTCTAGAATAGTTCTATAAAAGTTCTAAGTGTATTATGAAGCTCGCGTGGCTTCGAGCCCCATGTTTTCTCTTGTTAACTTGTGCAGCTCCCGAGGGAGGGGTTAAGAATAATTGACAAGACTTGATTGGCAACATTGTTAGGTTCATCACCGCTAATTATTAGTGTTGACAGCTCAAATTAGATTCAGCCAATCAGAGAATAGGTTTTGCTAAAAACCATAACCACGTGATCAAATAGTTCTGGCAGACACGTGACATAATCTCTTTTCTGATTGAAGAGGAAATTTAAATAAAACGATAGGCATCGCTCATTGGCGAAAAAGTGGCATTTCTAGCGACGGGCCGCTTTCTTTTTATTGTTGATATGAGGTCATCTTTGGTTAGAAATCTGCGGTTTTAATTTTGGAAATGAAGTTCTTCAGCGAATTTGAAAACATTATATGACAAGTTCTGACTTTAACAAAGAACATTTTAAATTTTTAGCAAAGAGATTTTAAAAACTTTTGTCTTACGATATAAGAGAGTCCGACAAACAGAGGAAGTTGTAAAAATAATATGGTACTTTTCGCAAATGAAATAAAAACAACTTTTTGTTTAGAAAGAATAACGGATAATATGTTAATCCAAAATCAATGGATCGTTGTTTTATTTTAGATTATTTTTAGAACAAATTTATATGAAAAAAAAACTTGAAATATTGAACTGAGAGTTATTCTTTTTAGGCGCAGTGAATTCATTCAATTTTCTTCGCTAATTAAAAGTGTAAATTTTTGTAGAGAATGAAGATCTTTTACTTCAATTTTTAATTAACACAAGAAATTGAGTCATTTTACGGTAAATCGATAGCATCTTGGAATTTCCAATATTTGTGCATTTTATTTCCATGAATTTCAGAAAGTACTTTAGCCACACACGAAAAGTACAGCATTTGCATAATTCTTGGTTGCTAAATTTACATTTTCGCAAACACTCATCCAAAGAAACAATAAGACCCCTGTGCAGCATTTCAAAGAAGAAATTTTTTGACGACATGTATGTTTAAAGAGCACGCAAAGCTTACTCCAGTAAGAAATTGAATTCTGGGTTCATTTTGGCCCTTTTGGACTAGTCGGTAAAAAACTAATCGCTGGCAACAATTAAAAAAAGATTTCACAATTTTGTACATTTTGCTAAGTATGATTTAAGATCGGAAGTTTTCAAAACCATTGAATACAAAATAAGAGCCGATATGAATTCACGAACAATAGGCAATTTAGCTTCACAGACTCAAAACAAATTTCTGTCAAACAGGGAAATGATGGCAAACAATGAATAAAGAACGTTGCACGATCTTTGTTGGAAACAACAAGTGGGGATTTTTAACGTTAGAAAATATCGTCGAGAGATTAACAAGAGTGAATGTATAAGCCACGCCTTCAGAATATCATTCGTTTCTCGCCGTGAGATGATTTCTGCGATGAAATGTGCCGACGTCGCAGTCGTGGTCTTCCATGGAGCTTTACGATAGAGCTGTATTTTTAGAGTTTGCCTATGAAATATGTTATTTTCAAAACCAAGCTAACTATTTAAAAAATTGTTTTTCATGTCCGAGTAAGTATCGCGGTGATGTGTAGACATCACTGAGGTCATTTTTTGACGTAGGAAACCAGACAGCGGGGCAACTTTACGAAATTTCCAGCAATGACTTCTATGCTATAGAGTGTTTCAAACTAAACAAACCTCCCGGGCCACTTGAGCTACAAGAAAAAGAATTTTGAGAACTCGATTTGAGAGACGAAAATTTAACCCACTCAATACGTTCATTTATTTCTTTTGTTACACAATGAATAAGAACGGTATTCACTTATTCAGCATTCAAAATATATTTTTGCAGTACTTGAAACTGTCTGATGAATACGTCATTAAAAAGCATAATAATTGCTTGAACGATTATTTTAATTCGATTCTCCTGACTTTGAATTTCGTTCGGTTTAGAAAATATATAGTAATATACATTTTAAGTTGAAAAAATATAGTATTTTTTGTTGACCTATTTGTTGTGTTTTGTGGTTTCGAAAATCGTGTATTTTCAACAAAGTAATATTAGCAACAACAGTGACGTCACAACACATCCTGGTTACGGTCACACGTTTAAAGTGAGGTTCTTTCTACTCCTACGTGAACTAGATTTGGAAACGGAACATACAACACTAATCTTTTCTACAGTTTGAGCAGTGTTTTCAGTTTGACATCTTGTAACTTTGTTGTTTTGCGCCCCTCACGCCCCCCTATCAACCTACTTACCATTAGGAAAAGCTCGTCGTTTTTAATCTTTTGGTTCTTCAACCTCTACTTGTCCTATTTCTGAAAGAGCAGTTTGAAATACGGAAATAACAAAAAACATTGAATCAAAAATACAAGGCATTTGAAAACAGTGCTGATCGTCGGAGGAACTTTCGGTATTACACGAATGCGTGTGGCGTGTAGCGGGACAATAAGAGATCCACTCAATGTAAAATTTTGCTTCTGACTTGTTCTGTGTTCTTACTGTACACATTGCGAACGTAAATTACAAGATTTAGTAAATTTTCATTTAGATGTTTTTAAATTTTTTAGGCCTCACTCCTGAGCTTGTTTTTAACTTGTTCTTAATTTTCGGCCAATCTGAGCTTCATTGCCGATTCTTATAACATTGTTCCTATAAAACAAGCGTGTGAAAAATTTTCTTTGTCTAGATATAATGCTTTTTTTAAAATCAGACTTAATTTGTGACAGAGAACGACATCATTGATTTGGACCGAGTAGTTCCTTTTACTGAGTTTCAACAAACAGACATTTTAGTCTCTGGAATTATTTGTTATCACTTAAAAATTAGTTCGACATAAACTCCAAAACGGTGTCGGAGCTGTAACATAAATTTTTAAGGGCAAATTCAATCAACTTTTACATTGTGGATAAAGAAATGCTTAGAATTGACTTTGTGCAAAAACCGACTTAATTTAATTTTCAAATTGAATGTTACCTTTTGGAAATGCATTATATAAACTATCGCTCTGCCAATTAAACTCCTGGCGATTGGAAATAAACTGTTCGAGTTGTAACTTTTTATGTAGATGCAATTAGCGTTAAAATATATTTCGAGAAAAACGCATTTAAAATAACACCGCCAACTTGTTTGTTTATTTCCGGTAAATTTTTCAATTGCAATATCTCAACAACCTATTTGCACTTGGGGAAAAGAAATTTTTTCATATGAAATCCTCCTTTACAGACAAGATTTTGCTGCCAGAACAGATCATTAAATATGTAATTTTTATTTCCAAGTCTGCTGTAACCTTAAAGCCAATAGAGGCTGATAATCTGCTTGTTTCAAGTAATGAAAAAGAAATATTCATAACGATTTGTTTAAGTACTGTTCGTATTGAGCGTTTTTATTATAGCTAACTTGATCTGAACGTATTGAAAATAATCATTAAATTTATGATGAGTAATTGCTGCGAGAAGAAACGGACAAATCCACATCTTCGCTATTCTTGGCAAAACATTTTAGGCTCATAGTCATACGGAAAAAATTTTTTGGAGGGAGATCTCTGAGAAGATAAGACTGATAACTTTTAAACTTTGAGGACAGCCAGTAAAAATGCAAACTTCTATATAAGAAACAACTTTTGACTTAGAGTATTTTGCGGAACCGAGTTTTTTTATAAAATGTGTTTTTCAGGTAATAAAAAATACTTCTAGATGGCTATGTTGATCATTTCCCATTGTGATTACTTTTATTGTGGATCTTTACGGGCGTTTGGGTGAGGTGTGCCTTCACACCCAATGCACCCCCCCCCCCGTGTAAGGGCCTGCCTTTCGATACAATACATGAGCTCAGCAATCGACATCTATACAAAATACGGACCTCATGATAAAACCAAATCGAAAGAGGTCACCGTTTCCCAATCTATTTCGCTAGTCTCACTTACTTTAAACGCCAGCCGATCGGACAGAAGTTACTTTCTCCTTCGTACCTTCTCCGACTGATACTCGCAATACTGGTGCAGATCCGCGGCCAGCGGCGGTTTCACAAAAGATGACGTTAGCAGAAACGTTGGCCGATTTATTAATGCATGAATAGATGTTGTCATAACTTTCTCAACACCAGGAACTGTACGTATCCTATTCCAGATACTTAAATCCCTGACCAATGGCAAATTAGATATCTTATCACAATCCTCAGGCAAATATTATACCCTATTCCAGACTTCTACTATGATACCCTAACCCTACCCTGTGTTCTCTTCTTACTCTCTATCCTCCTCCTACTCTCTTTCCACCCCCTACTCTCTATCCTCCCCCTACTCTCTATCGTCCCCTAGAATGAGATCTTATTTGTAAAATGTTAAGCGTAAGCATTGAGTGCGCGAGCTTCTGCAAAAGCATTTCCACAATTTTTTTTTTACGTTGTAAAAGACAAGATCGATTATTTTAAACCTTAAACACGATAGCTATAGTCGACGAATTAAAATCTTGTTTTATGATTACATTGTTTACTTGAATTCTTTGATGCCAGCGCCGTACCAAGGAAAGAGGAGGGTTTAGGGTCTTCCGTATACATACAGGGATTCTTGGTGGACATTTTCATTTTGTTATCAAACCTACATAAATGGTTGCATCTAAGATATTTAAAGAAACTGCAGATGCATTTTGTGTTAAGCTGTTATGATTTATTATTATATAAAAACTTGTTTAGTTTTTCCAACGGGGGCCATTGCCTCTATCAGAGTTCCTCCGTCCCCCTACCGCCCCAAACATCCCCCAATAGGTAAGGTCTCCCTTGTAATTATAAAGCCGTCGTCCGAGTACTAAAATTGCTCAATAGAAACTCACAGATAGCCAACGAAATGCAAACCTTGTCGCAACACTCGGATACGCTGAAAATTTGCGAGGGAAACAAAGATTTGGAGTAATTTGAGGCAAGAGTCGAGCTTGAACAAGCATGAACTAGTACATATAAAATGACACAAATATCGAATAGAATAAATGAGAAATCACAAAAAGCTGTACGTGAAGAAAGACTTTTAAAAAAATGAATTTTTTAAAAATATAAACGCGAGGAAGATAATTTTCAGGTAACGAAGCATTTACCGTCCTTTCTTAGATTCTGATTAAACAAAACCGTTCTAGCTTGCGTTCTTAACAAGCAAACTCCTCCTTTCCTGGGTCCTAAATAAGCGAGCCTGTTCTTCCATAGGTTCAAAATAAACGCAACCGTCTTTTCTTATAGGTCCTAAAAGGTGCACCCGCCCTATATTTGTCCATAAAAAAGGGCACCCATGCGTTATATCTTGGTACGTAAATAAGTGCACCAGTCCTTTGCTTGGTTCTATATAAGCGCACTCATCCTATGTTGTGTTTTTAACAAGCAGACCCGTCCTATTCTATAGGTTGTAAATAATGTAATAAAGTAGTTATATTATGAGAAGTCAGGTTGACATAGTGATCATCAATAGTGCCTGCCACCTCTACGACCCGGGATCAATTCCTGGGCACCGCATGTGGGCTGAGATTTGTCGATTTTGATCTGACTCAAAAGGTTTTTCTTCGGGTACTCCGGTTTCTCTCCGTCAGCAAATTCGACTTCACGCCAAGATCTGAGCTGTCAAGCAATCAAACATTAGCCTCCGGCTAGGAAGAATGGGTAACCACTTCCTTCGCAATTGACGTCAAATAAAGTATTTGTTTTATATCATTTATTGCAACCATTCTTTTTGTGAGCCCTAAATAAGCGCAAGCTTCCTTTCTTGGGTCCCGAATAAGCACATCCGTCTTTTCGTGGGTCCCAGGCTCAAATCCTTGACTCTTAATACTGAATGAGTTTGTATTCGGTGATCCCAGGGCAAATTCATCACGATTGGTAAATCGTCAAATGTTTTTTTCTTTGATCATAAGGACTCTTAAATGGGAAAGACGGAGATTTTGATCTGACGTTTTTCAACCGGCATCACTGCCTCCTTAGTCTTTAACTCTTTCAAATCCCTGATTTATTTTTTAAATTTTCCCAACTTGTTCCTATACACTCTATTGAAAAAGTTTGAGAGAATTGTACTGTTAATCTTCTGTAGTTTGCTTTGCTTGATCAACTCTCAGTTTCTCATTGCCAAATGATTTATTTTGTATATGTTATGTTAGGAGAAGTTGGGTGTTGATAACTGATTGGGACTTAAGATGTTTTCCAAAACCTTCCCTTGTTCTTTGGTTTTGTCGGGTTATAAACTGTATTCTCCCTCTTTCTTGTCATTATGGAGATAATCGTTTACTCCTATGTACATTGGAGTTCTTACGATGACCCTAGCAAACTTACAATTGCATTTATTTGACAACATTGCAAATTTAGGGATGATTCATTTTCAATCGAAGTTGATAATTCTCGAATTTTCACCTTTAATAACTTTAACCAAAGAGAAGAGTGTGCGCTTCGTTGGTTTTTTGTTGTTGATGCGTACACATAACGCCTACTATCGCTCACTAATATTTTACTATTTCATCCATTCCCATTCCCTGTTCCCCATTCCTCGTTTTAGTAACGTCCTTTTCTGACCGGATCATTAATCAGGATCTTAAAATCACTCAAAAAGGTGTTGCCTTTGCTCTAACATCTATAAAAGGTAACGCCTTCACAACTTCTCGAATAAGGACTTTGAAACGTAGGCCCTTCCAAGGCATATCTGTGTATGGGTGTGTGTAGTGTTCGTGCACCTTGAACTTAACTTTTAAAAATATATTTTCTCTGAATATGTAATTGACCCTGCCAATTATAGACCAATTTCTTTGCTATCTGTTTTTAATCGTATTTTTGAAAAATTAGTGTACAAAAGGTTGATAAATTTCATAGAAAAACTGAGAGAACTTTCTCTACGGTAGCCAATATGGTTTCCGCACAGGTCACTCAACAGAACATGCAATTCAAGATATCATTAATACAATGCAGTCAAATATGGATCGTAAACAGTATACATGTGCGATATTTATTTACCTAATGAATGGGATATTACTGGACAAACTCTATGTATATGGGATAAAACGACTCGCTCATAGCTGGTTTAAATCTTATCTCACAAACGAAATGCAATCGACCAAAGTAGGAGACTACATTTCGGACCGTATGAAATGTGACATAGGCGTTCCTCAGGGTTCTGTCCTTGGACCCTTGCTTTTCTTATTATATGTAAACAATATACGTAAAGTTTTTAAATTGCTTAAAGTTACTTTGTTTGATGATAACACTAATCTCCTCTATTCACACAAAAGCTTGAAAACTATACAAAATGTAGTAAATAGTGAGCTATCCAACTTAAATGAATGGCTCACTAAAACAAATTAACATTAAATGCTTAAAAGTCGAACTATGTTATTTTTCGCCCTCATCAAAGAGGTCTTCCATATTCCATATGTATTAAAATTTTTGAGAATAAAACAAATGCTTTTGTTCAGCTTGAGCAAAAAACGTATGTTATATATCCTAGTATATTTTTTGATGAAAATCTTTCTTGGAAATTCCACATTAATCTTATTTCTTCCAAAATTAGTAGAGGTGTTGGTATTATAGCTAAATTGCGGCATTATGTTCCAAGAAAGATTTTATTCTCAATTTATAATTCTCTTATATTGCCTTACATCTCCTTTGGAATTAGAGCTTGGGGACAAGCTGCCAAACGTCATCTTGAGAAATACTGTTTTGCGTCGTTTTTGGAACGGGAAAATCAACGATGTTTAGCTTTGGATTTTTTGATGTAATTTTCATTCCCAGCAAACAAAACCGACAGCTTTCACAACAAATGTCAGACCTAGTACTGAGATATAGCGAAGTTTTTTTTAGCATTTTTTCAGTTTACGGATAGAGCTACAGCCGTATCTTTTTTCCAATCTTGCCCCAACGTGTTTCCCGCCATTTGCACGACCCAAATGCATTCTGGGATATCATCGTTAATTTTGACAAGGACAGTCAGCATTTCCTGCACTAATCATTTTAGTCTAAAGCCTCCATGGAGTTCTGGCAAGATTTTATGCCTGTAGTGTTCCTTAGTCGTCAAAACTTCTAAAAAATGCAGTGGCAGCTCAGTGAACTTGCCTCTCTTCTGGCTTCAAAGCCAACTTATTTTGGCGCCTTTGGAAACCCACCGAGTGGAAATATGCCGTAAAAATCGCTGAAAACTGTGACAACTCGCTGGTTTCTTTCAGCAAGTAAGCTCAAATGCCACCTTTAAGCTTCATGATGCTATCCAGTAGTGAAGAGAGGCAAAAAAAAGGCTCGAAAGCTTGCAAAAATCGATTTTTAATGGCGGCAACAGCAGCGACAAGACACTTCAACAACGCCATCGCCTCACAAACTAAAAACACGATCCCTGGGTACTACATAACGTGGGATGTTTCCATGGCAATGCCTAATATGGATTAGAGAAAGCTAATTGATTGTAATGATACAAAAAACTCGAAAACCTCTAGGATGGAAAAGGGTTAAAAAACTGTTACATAGCTAAAAAATGTTTTAAATTTTTGTGAACTCAAGGGTTTTTTTCATTATCTTGTAAAATTTTAGTATTTGTCTTATTTGTTATTATTATATATGTAATAGACAATGCATCTGCCTTAGATTAGCAGTCAATGCTATTTGCAGCCGGGGATTACTATTGTCTAAGATATTTTTCTGTAAAATTTTTCAATTTTTTTCAATAAACTGAAACGGAAACTGAATTTAAAAAAAAGTCTCTTGTCGTTGAAAAGACTGGAATTTTTTGGCTGTGACCAGCAACTTTTCATCAAGAGATGGAGAAGACTGTGAGAAGCGCTAGTTAATAAATTTTCTTGTTCGGTGATCAGTGCAATGATTGGTTTGTCTCACGATTCCTTGATTGCCTGACCAATATGATTATAACAATTCCTTCTCCCAGTCCTAATTTACAACTTCGCGGTCTTATCAACAACAAGAATTTAGATAATGAGAGAAATATATACATTTAACTGTTTACAAATTTGTCTTGGTTTTACCGCACCTTTTCCCACAAGTAAGAGTTGGTTCTACGTCAGGGAAATTCTAGTCCAGTTAAGGTTATTCAATAATAAAATTAGCAAATGTTTCAATTAAGGTGACAGACTAACAACACTAGCGATAGGAAATTCTTACTTCAAACACGAATTCTAAAGTCTGCAGTAAAAGACTACCCTGGATCACATTTGTGAAATAAGCTAGCACAAGCATAAGCACAGGCATAATTTATGTAAACTATGTTCACACACTTGAAATAAGAACAAGAAAATAAAAATTATGCGTGCGCAAATTGGACAAACGGAATAAGCAGAAGCACAACCAAATGAGAAAGGAAAATGTTTCTATTTTTCTGTTTGTTTTGTGGTTATTTCACGCGTATTCACAGACGGATTTTCCTGTGCTTGTGCCTGTGTTTGTTCTTTTCTTGTAAGTGTAAACCAGGCTTTTCGCGGTCTTCACGAACAAGGGGTTTACCTCGGTGTAAAAACCTATGAGGTTTACGAGTGATGTAGAACAAAGAAAACAATGAAGTCAAAACAATGGATAGAACGAACACAATAGTAACAAAACACTGAAAAAACTTCTCAGATTCTTTCACGGAGAATGAGCCATAAACAAGCTTAAATACGGAATGAACTTGATCCGTTTTCTTCACCTTCCAACTTTGCACTTTATAAAACAAAATGACTCTAGAACGAAAGTGAAGCCATTTCGGATGGAGTTCGCGCCGGATTTTTGTCCTGGACCGGAACTTTCTACCAACTCGTGATCATACAAAGAGAGTTTGAAGTTCATTCTGGAAAGACAATGGCTCAAATCCCAGTAATAGTATGCACAGTCTTGTTTTTCTTTGGATTTCTGCTGCCCCTTTGTCATGTGGGCTCTCTACTGAGGTTTTGTTCGAGTACGAATAAAACTGAAACAATTTAATGTAATTGCAAACGCGGTGCAGATCTTCTTTCGGTATCATGTAAAATATTCCACAGTTGCTTGAGTCTCCAGCGCGACTTACAAGGTTCATTTCTTGCTTGTTTGTGTTTTCAGTTAAAGAGGGACCTGGAACAACAGGTAGCCCAGTGATCGCTTTTCTGTTTATCATTTCTTGCTCAATTGTGTTTTCAGTTAAAGAGGGACCTGGAACAACAGGTAGCCCAGTGATCACTTTTCTTTTTATCATTTCTTGCTCGATTGTGTTTTCAGTTAAAGAGGGACCTGGAACAACAGGTAGCCCAGTGATCGCTTTTCTGTCTACCATTTCTTGCATGCTTGTGTTTTCAGTTAAAGAGGGACCTGGAACAACAGGTAGCCCAGAGATCACTTTTCTGTTTATCAATTATTTCTTGCTCGCTTGTGTTTTCAGTTAAAGAGGGACCTGGAACAACAGGTAGCCCAGTGATCGCTTTTCTGTCTATCATTTAAACACAACCAGATTTTTATGGAAAATAACAGTTCTCAGTATAAATCGAGATAAACAGACCATAAATGTTTAAATATTCTTTTATATCTAATACAATATTATACATATCCAAAATGTTTAATTAATTTTTTCAAGGCCTGAATTGCAACAACAAAATCGAATAAGGATCTTAAAACCTGCGAGGAGCCATACGAGGATGCTGTTTAGGCGATACAAATCTCGAGTGCTTGTATTAGGATGTTATCTAAGAATTTTTTAGCCAATCGGAGAAGCGCTAAGAACTTCCGCGAGATGTATGTAGGGTTAGGCGGCGTGGTTCGTCGGCAAAGTGGAGTAGGGTGACGGAGTTGTGTTTTCTTTAAGAGGAAAGGTATCAAAAGAAATAAAAACATTTCTTTTGCTTTCATTAGTAAGATTTAGTTTTTCTAATAACCTTCCAACTTTGGACTTAGTAAATTGGAGTCATGTGGCGGAGTCGTCCTTGATTTCTGTGGAAAGATTTTTGAAACCAAATTTCTTTCCGCGTTTATTTGTGAACTATATTCATCTTTATCTCACTTAAATTTTTATATTCATATCGGCAACTTTTTAATTTTATTTTTATCTAATGAAGACTGTAATAGAACAGACGAAAGCTAGTAACAATGTATTAAAATGTATTAAGTTTTTGTCTAGCTCGTTGGCACTTAGCGATAGCAACTACAAATTAAGTAGCTAATAGCAAACTAAGCCAATTATAAAACGAAATAGTTATTAAACAGATCTAAACATGCTATTTGATATGTGGCAATTTAAAGACTGCTGTCATTAACTGCATCTTGCAAACTTTAAAAACTTTTTGCGGAGTTTTTGAAGTTTCTTTCAGTTCTTAATCTATGACGTCACATTTTCCCCGCCTTGGACAATAAACCACATGTTTTACAAAACAGGTGGAAGGAGGCGCTCCGCGTGCGTTGAAACAACCACGTGGAAAAGAAGTATTTGTAACTAAAGATTAATTAATGCTAAATCTTACTAGAGAAATCACGAAATCTTTGTTTATCATTCGTCTTAATTGCTGTTAGTGTCCTCTGGATGAAAACAAGTTAAATTGACAAGGAAGACCGTTGAATGTATTCAGACCGAAAGTTTATGTTATTGTGAACACGATTCAAGCGTGAATAGAGCTATAACTGAGATAGTTTATTAATAGAAAGATAATTTCACGCTTGACCGACAAATGAAATAAACTTGACGCGCACGCGAATATATAATACAAAATACAGCAAAACTAATTTTCATGTTTAATTACCAGGAACCATCAGAAGGAAAACAAAACTAATTGACAAGAATTATTTATGAACCCCAAAATGTTTCAAAACTTGGAAATTATTTAAGAAATGGATCAGACGCACTGTAATTTTAACAACCGACTACATAGCGGAGTTTTTTTTTTATTCCAGAGTTATACTCAGCCCTGTTACTAAATCAGATCTGATTTGTCCGTGATATTTAACGTGGCTTCAGGACCGTAAATCCGGGGTGGCAGTCAACTTTATATTAGAAAACAAAAAATAAGAGAAATTGTTTTTTATAGCTTTAAAATGATGTCTTGGCCATAAATAATTCGTACATTTTAAGCTGAAACTTCCCTTAAGGTTGTGTATTTTTTGTTCCTTCACCCAACACCGTCCTCCGTAGTTATACTACATGCACTACATACACGGTTTCCCTTTGCCACGGTAACGAAACTTTGTTTATTTTTTGGTTTCGTTTCAATTCTGTTGAAAGGTTTTCTTACTCCACTTTATGCCGAATCTATTTCCGAGTTCTTTTGGAATCTGTTACTTTTCCTAAGAAGCCCAGTTCGGGATTGAAAAAGCTCCGTGTTATTGGCCTCTTTCATACTGGTGCATCCATAATGAAGCCATAAAATTGTGTAAATAGAATCGGCAATTAATCAGACACCCAATTTTTAGAAAACGTTCCTATACTACATTTCTATATGAACGCTTTTTATACAAAAACCAGGAAAAATAAAATTTTGTCGAAGCTGATTTGCTCTTAAATCTGTGAGCGATTTGCAATCTAAAACTCGAAATTAGCCCTTTCAGTCCCAGTTGAATTATCAAGTTCTCCCAACTTGAGCCCATACTTTTCATTGAACAAGTTTGAGAGAATTTTACATTTAATCTTTAGTAGATTATGCATATCTTAACCCTTTCAGTCCCAGTTGAATTATCAAGTTCTCCCAACTTGAACCCATACTTTTCATTGAACATGTTTGAGAGAATTTCACATTTAATCTTTAGTAGATTATGCGTATCTTAAACCTTTCAGTCCCAGATGAATTATTAAGTTCTCCCAACTTGAGCCCATACTTTTCACTGAACAAGTTTGAGAGAATTTCACTTACAAATTCATGACGAATTGGTATAGCCAAATGTTAGAGCATCAGTTAAAGAATATCGACAACTTAGCACTGTTTTACTCTTAACTTAAGAAAGACTGTTCATATGACTTGATTTGTTGCGTTTCATATTCATTTGATATGTTGCGTTACAAATTCATGATGAATTTAATAAAAGTTTTGATCTATACGGGCAAATGCAGCATAGCCAAGTGTTAGAGCATTAATAAAAAGAATATCGATAACATAACACTGTCTTAACCTTAGTTTACCAAGTCCGTTAAGCACTTAAGTATTAGAACTAACACACATCCTGCATTCTAATTGATTACTCTTCTAGAGGTTTATAGGTCTAGATAGAGGTGATGAGTCTGCTAGCAGAGGAACATGGCAGATAAAAATAGTAATGAGCCCCGTTTTTCTATAAAATATCAAAGGATTTCATCACTAATTTAATTTTTACATCTTTTTTACAAGTTTGTATTTTATATTGGAACAATTTGGCTTCTCGGCCTCATAGACTAGTCAATTTGACGTGCGGCTTCTTGATTTATTTAACCTATTTTGCCTGCGCCGAGGTCTAATTTAAATTTGGATGGTAATAAAGTAAGCTTGGTTATAGCAGTCTAACAAATTTTGTATATATACGCCTCTCTCGTAGAAACGTTTCATATCTAACACTTTCTACCGAAATTTAATAGACGCTCTTGGCATACGAGTACGGTACGAGTGAAGCAAAGTTTGCGTCCTTTCGAGTTTAAACCATTGAGTGAAGTCGTTTTGGTGAATACTAATTACACTATTAGATTCGAGTGGCAAGATAAGGAAACATTGAAACGAGAGTTAGTATTAAGAAGCCCGATGGGGAGAGGGGCCATTTGGTCGAGGGGGGGGGGGACGGGGAGCCAAAATGTGTCAACGGTGTGGTCCAACCTCTATCCACCCTGGTGTGATCTGTGACGTATTTGCGTTAAGCGCATCTTTATGGGAAATTTTCTGTCGATTCAGTCCCTAGTTGATTTATTAACACTTAGAAAAACTCTTTACAATTACGGTACAACTAAACCTTTGTCTTGTTTTTATTTCAATCCATTTATCATACAATTTAAATTACTTTTGCAAAAACGAGTTTGTTCTTGGTCAAATGATACTGTTTTCATAGTTCTTTGAAATTTGAAACGTTTCCTCTATCATGGTTCATGGCCGCGTCCTGAAGGGGACTGGGGATAGCCGTGAATGACCTACACTTTACTGAAGAATGTTTTAAATCACCAGATTTTAAACAGTTCTAACAAATGAAAAAGGCGGGCGATGATGGAATTGAAAGCGAAATACGACGCCTTCTGTTCTAAGACATTTTGCGCCTTAAGTAAAAGTCGCCAGAAACAACAGGCTTTTCAGGCTCATTTTTGTGGCGACCTCAACTTTTGTAGAACGACTAGAAACAACTGCCGGTTTCCCCACCTTAAACAAAAAACCTCCATAAAATTGGTTCCGTTACCTTGTATATATATAACAAGAAATTATCTTCAAATTCAATCCTATCTCAGCTAACTGCGACACGCTTTTGTTCTGCAGCAAACCAGAGTTTTATTAAAGTTTTTTAAAATAGTATTCTTAAAATTGCAATAAAAGTAATAACTTAAACTTAAAACAATTTTCTGCGAGAAAAATCAATTTTTAAAACCTAAACTTGAAAATCATTTTTGTTTTCGCCTTTTGATGACCACATTCCTGAAGCAACTCACAACAGTCTGTTATATACTAATCAGACTGCTGATGAGAATTTCAAAATCGTTGAATAAAACTAACACAGTTTTATTTGATCGACCCGCTGAAAGAATGAAATGTTCTTGACTTAAGAAAATGCCCCAAGGAAAGATCAAAACTACAACTTTAAAGCAAAATCGAATCAACTTTTAAGAACTGTCTGCACTAGGCGGACACAAAAACTACGTATTCGTCAACTTTTCCAACTTGTAACAAGGTGGTGTTTTTGCTGCACAACAAGTCTGTATCGCGCGTGGTAAAACGAGAAACATCGCCTTCCAACTTGCTTCGCATCAATGTTGCGTGACAAGTTGGGATTTTTCGTGTCTCTTATTACCTTACCATCATGAAAAAAGCGTGCATTTACCACACTAATTATGGTAATAAAACGACTCTTGCAATAGAGGAGCATGCTCAACCATGAGGCCTTGCTGGTGATTTCTTCATCCACGCCATTTTCAGTGATACAGAAAGTGGGGTTTTCGCTGTGTCTTCAACACTCCAATTATATCATTGCAATGTTTAAAAAAAGTCCGCTTTAATTATTTTCTAAAGTTTATTTGATATTTCAGTTATTTGTTCCCGGTGTTTTTTCTTGTTGTTCAACCAATAAAGCTGCATGATATAAATTAATAAAGTAAAAACTACCTAATTGAAAGAATTTAAGAAGCTGTATTAAGCTGTATTAATATAGGAATTTGTCCCGCATATCCATAATCCAATTCGCCAAAAAAAACGTTCGCAAGGTCCATTGCTGTCATCCATCTTCTCCACACAGCGAACATGTTCTTGACACTTTGACAAAAGTCTTCCGAAGATCCCGGATGACAACTACAACAAAGGTGCGCGATGCTTCTTAAGGCCGATACATACGAGGGAGCTTGCTCCTGCAACACGCTCCCGCTACAGATTTGCTCCTGGAGCAAGCTCCCTTATATTTAACCAGTTTGATTAAATGGAGCAAAACCCGGGAGCAAAAATTTGTCGCGCAACAATTTTTTTCGCATGAAATCGTTGGTACAGACGAGGGAGCTTTGCTCCGGGAGCATGTTGCAGGAGCAAGCTCCCTCGTGTGTTACTTCCTTAATATTTCATAGAAGCGCTTTCGTGTGTTGTAAACTGGATATTTCGGGTATTGAGCCATAAACTAACAGCTTAGTAAAACTTCTTTTTTACCTAATATACACTTTAAACAGTTGGCAACTACCGGGAATATTTTGACGTAAATATTTGCTGATACATGTATTATTTATTTTGGCTGTTAAATGTTGAACCAGTTTTTATGTTTTTCGATTCTTGAAATATTTACATGGTTATAACTAAATTTTCAAGATAACTTTTGTTCGCATGTCAAGAACACTCGACTCATTATCAGTTTTCGATGGAGTTAATTGCAAACAACAAGTATAATTAGTTTTTAAAAAACGTTTTACTGAGCCTTAAGTTGTTGTTAAAGATTTTTCCCTTTAAAGTTAAGCAAGACGCGCTAGAAGAGTTCACTGGGCTACCTTTTGTTCCATGTGATGTCCTTCCGTCTCTTCACAACACAATCAACTGAGCTGGCGCCGCAAGGAGCTGTGGGAAACACATTTTTCACCAAATTTATGGTTGCGATTACCACAGGTAGCCCAGTAATTATTTATCTATGTTTTAAGCAGTTGCAGATATGTAATAATAATTCTTACACCTTTTACAGTTTTAAATACAGCATGTAATCCGTTCCAAAGCCAATGAAAGGTAAGATAAAACACATGGTACTGAGATATATTTGTTTGAAAACTAAGAAATACAATTCGTATCAGTTTTTTTCCTCAGTTGTGATTGGTCATACGATATTTTTCACACGTGAAAAATATTGTACAGCCAATCATAGCGCTGATACAATCTTTTTCACTAGTGACGACAGTTGTATCAAGCTTTCCCGCCTTCGCAGTTGCCGGCTCTTTGTTGACAACAGTTTCAATGGCAATGGCTGTATCGGCTTCTTCAAGATTTGTTCAAGTTTCTCTTGACGAGTTTATAGAAAATCAAGAAAACGATAAACACAACAGAATGTTGCACTTTCACAGGAATTCCTAGTATTATGTATGTAAACAAGAAACGAAGAAAATACAAAAGATTTCACCATCACAACTTAACGACTATCTGAGCGAGTTCGTCCTTGCTGTTCGTAAAAAGGATGGCAACGAAGAATATAAACCAAATGCTCTCCGTTCGATGTTTGCAAGCTTTGAAAGACACCTAAAAAGGCAAAACTATGGCCATAGTATATTCAAGGACGGAGAGTTTTAACGAGCAAGAAAGGCTCTACAATCAAAACAAAAAAACCTCAAGCAGAAAGGCAAAAGAAACAAACCGAACGCCTCTGTCGCTCTAATCGGGGGGTGAAGAGGAATAATGGATGTTGATCATTCCATTATTCCCTCCCAAAAAAACCGTTATTCCGTTATTCCAAGGAACAAAAGACCATTATTCCGTTTGACAAAGTCTTCTTTTTATGCAAAAATTAGTTAAACTTACCTTCGTTTTTTTCGATTTTTTAATGACAGCCATCTGCAGAATTCTTGGCGTTATCTGGATTATGCTAGTTTTAATCTGAAGAAATGACTTAAGAACAGTTTCGAACAGTAACTTTTATTCGACGGATTTACTGTCTTCCAGTTTCATTCAAGCACATAAACAAGTCATGTGTTTCATTAAACAACACTGAACTAACAATGTATCGTCTTCTTATAGTCTTATAACAACTTTGAACATCTAAAAGACACGATTCGTTCTACAGGTTAATTCTTTTTTTCTAGAATCGATATCAGTCTTTACAAAGTAAATAACGTTAAGTGAGCAGAGTGAGGTCTTGTGAAGTTTATCTTAAATCATTTTCTTTCACCACAAATGAAGTTCGTTTAATTAAGTGACACTATAAATTGTTAATGCTCTTTAACAACTTCGCTTTGATGAATGCTTGAAGAGATTAAACCAATAGACTGTCACAGCAACAGCCAAGGACAAAATGTAAATATTGACCAAAACACATGAACGTGACTAAAGTTTACAACTTTCCTCTGATTCTCTAATTGCACGACCAAATATTGGCCGCCTACACCTTCAATCTTAAAATATGGACCCTGAAGCCTTTTGAACCACAGTGTACTGTGTTCCACAGTGCACACTGATCTTGACAAGCTTATTATTGTGAGAAAGTTTCAATGACTACTATCCATCGATCTTTTTAAAAAAGAAACTGTATGTTTGTTATAACGTAGCTCGCGCATACCTGTTTGAATGGCATGTACTAAAACCAGGACTACCTGAACACAGAAACACCCCAGAACCGACTGGAACACCCTTCAAAAAGCTCACTCTGATCATGACCACTAAAGAAACTAACCTCCAACGGCTAACCGCTAACCACTAACTATCACTTCTAACCCTTCTCCTAACCCTAAACTAACCTTGTTAGTGACTGTTCCGGTGTTCTTGGTTTAGCCTGTTTAAATACAATTAGATTTTAACATTGCCGAAGCAGAGGGGTATAACCGCGTGCGAAGGCTTTTCTCCTCGTTCACGGTATGATCGGGCACTCCATTACATGCAAGGCCAGGATCATGTTTAGGTACATGCGAGCTCCATGAGAACT
>JAOTRI020100451.1:0-14253 GCA_028564885.2 Zoanthus sanctaehelenae
AAAGTGCCGGGATCGAACTCGGGACCTCGTGGTTGGAAAGCAGAGATCTTACCAACTGCACCAACCATGTCCGCCCAAAAACAATTAAATGTGAGGATTATATACAGCTAAAAGTTAGTTCACATGTAAATTTCTGCTGCTTTATGTTCCATTGGATGATGCAGTCAGTATGGGTTGGTTTACGGATTTAACAGTTGTGGATAATTGGCCCTGTGGTCTCCGTGTCACTTGAGCATCAAGAAATGCAGTGGAGCCATTGGTCTCTGTTTCGTTGGTAAACTGGATGGAAGGTTGACAAGAGTGAAGATGCGACTGTAGAGAACCAATTTGCGAAGAATTGATAGCGGCACAAGCATCGTCTACGTAACTTTTCCAAAACCATGGAGAAATAGTGATAGTGGCAAGTACTTGTTGTTCCATAACCGTATAATTTGCCATAATAGCCGAAACTGGAAATCCCATGTCAGTGCCAGAAATCTGTTGGTAAAGCGCCTCAGTGTACTGAAGATAAGTGGAAGAAAGACAAAACGTAAGAAGATTGGAGAGATCAGGCATAGGGATGCCAGATCTTTCTGATAATGTAGTATCTGGTAAGAGGTGGTGATCAGCGACTTTAATAGCAAGTTCTACTGGAATAGATGTGTTCAAACAATGAAACAACATCAAATGACACCAATGTTTCTTGGTCGTGCAGACTAATTTCAGGAAATATAACTACAAAATTCCATACTATTCTCAACAGTAATGAGTGTTCCCTGTCCGAGGTTTCAAGATGTGGGCCACATGTTTGGATAGATTGTAGGTTAGCAAGTTAATGAAAGAAACAGTAGGTTTAAGGGGTACTAATCCTGGTTTATGAACTTAATGGTGGCTATAAAATGTTGGTGGTAGTCCATCAGAGCTGTGTAGCTTTTTATATAGAGTTTCATCGATCTTGTTTTCGCGTTTTAATTTCAATAACATACCATATAGACTGTGACCATGAACTAAAACTTCTAAGGGAATATTAAGTGTTGTTTTTAGAAATTAACATGGGAACTAACTTTTAGCTGTATAGACTGCAACTATGGACTAAAACCTCGAAGGGAATATTTAAGTGTTGTTTTTAGAAATTAACATGGGAACTAACTTTTAGCTATATATAAACCTTGCATAATTGTTTTTAGATTACTTTCCCTGATGAAGGATGGAGTTATATCCAAAACGTCGAAACATTTATAAATTTGATTTTTAAAAATTTCTAACTGGAGAAACAGTGCTTTTATTTATATATACGTTTTTATTAATTAGTAGTTTTTTGTCAAAAATTCTTTTTGTTAGTGGGGGCATCAGGTTGGCATAGCAGTTATCAGTCTTGCCACAGTTCTATAACCTGGAATTGATCCCTGTGCTGTGCATGTGGTCTGTGATTTGTAAATCTCAATCTAACTCAGGGTTTTTGTTTCTCTGCAAATTTGACTTTCACACCAACATTAGCTTTTGGCTTGGAAGAATAGTCAACCACTTTCTTGGCAATTAAAGTTAAATAAAGTATTTTATTTATTTTTTATTTGTAATTATTTGTTTACGTTTGAGACTTTAAATGCACATCGAAACGCTTATTCTCATAGTGTCATTAAATGCACACTGTTAGTTGATTGCAGGGCAATAAGAATTAATTGGAAAATAATATAGATTTTCTTAATTCTAAAACTGTGTCAAAGTACAGCCAAAGAAATGTGAAAGAAATGTGAAAGAAACTACTTTCTCTAGGCCTTTGTGGGAGTATTGGAATGCCATGAAGTTAGTTTCAAGTTTGATGCTTTCAGAGCTATTTTGTAAAGAAATGTGCATTCAGAAAGTTTCACTCTTTGAGCAGATTAACTTGATCAAGCAAAATGGTATGAAAATTTGCCCTTTTTGTGGTATTGCATTTTTTTTATGATGTCGTTGATTTACCTGAAATTTGTATTGTACTGTAGCTCCATGGCAACCCAAAATACCAGAAGCCTTAATTAAGCTCTTAAAATATTAGTAACAAAAGGCTGAATTTTTGGCTTTGGTGATTAACTGTCACCCTGTCTTCAACTTGCCATTATCTTTATCTGGATCGTCAATTTTTTTTCATTCTAATTCAATTTTACTTTAAATGTTTAAAAGTGAAGGATGATAAGTACTTGTTAATTGTAATTGTATTTGACAGTGTTACCACATTTACTGACCTCCAGTGAACACCATTTTTTGTCAAGGAAGGTGGATGTGTATTTCTTCTGGAACAATCCATTGTAAATGAAGTAACTTATAAAATTAATATATATTAATGTTCTTAAAAGGTATTGAATGATTGTTATCACTTATAATTGTAATATTTATAATAATTAATTGTTGTTGTAGGGACTTCATTTATGGGACATAAATGACAGAGTGTTAGTTCAAAAATACCAAGGTGTCACACAAGGTTTTTATACAATACATTCATGTTTTGGTGGTATCAATCAAGATTTTATTGCTAGCGGTAGTGAAGGTAGGTCAAATATATAACTACAGTAGTAGTCATGAAACAGTTATTAACAGGAATGCAGCTGTAGTTTTCTTGTTGGCAAAAAAATCCTTTTTTAAATTTAGTGTTTCTTTTTGTAATAAAAATATAATGCAATAACTATATTGTTTTTGTTTTGCAAAAGGTCTAATATCATATTTCTCAACGTATAAGTCGAGTTTCTAGGCCCATAAAATATAGGCGAAAAAGTTGACCTCAACTTATATGCCAGTCACGTTATCCTGTGATCAGATATTTCTATCCAAATATCATGTTTGTCATGCGATAGTCTGCATATTGAATGAAGCTCACAGTAAACAAAGTTCAAATTCTCTTTTGGGTTTATTCTGAATTTTTCCCCTTCACAACCTGTATAAAAATTTGCTTGAACTGAATCAGTTTTTGGCACTTGCTTGATGTAAACATAATAATTTTTTTTAATCAATTGTATGAATTAAAATTAATATTGAGCATTTCAAATAAACAAGAGTCTGTGTTGAGGATCGACTTATACACCGACTATTCTAAAAATCACATATTTTTGGGCTGAAAATTAGAGGTCAATTTATACACCGAGTTGACTTGTACGCCGAGAAATACGGTATGTCATCTTTCTCTGAAGTGTTGCATTGATGAAAAATGTGACTTGGTCAACAATTTTACTGTTTGAACAAAACTTAATTTTTGGTTTAAACATAAAACTAATGAAGCTGACAAAACTACCTGGAAAATTTGGAAATTTGCACCGAAGCTACAACTACTTTTTGCTCAAAATGTTTACAGTTTTCATTTCCTCACATTATTTTATAGTTGCAATTTAAAATAACACTTATAGATACAATGTATAAAATCTTTCAGTAGTTTTTATGTTGTGATCAGAACACAACTGTGAGTCACAATGGTTTTTGAAACTTAGAATTTAATTTGGAAATAAGCAAATTTGAAATTCTGATTTTATTTGGAAAGTAACACCAACAGACTGGCAAGCAAAGATTGGATTCAGTGATTGTTTATTTCATGTAATTTTCTGAGTTTAGAGACATGGTTGTATGAAATTTAGGCAAAAAAAAGAAGCCGGATTGAAAACTCTGGCATTTCTTTGGAAGTCTTATTAATATTATTTTCATTTTTGTAGACAATAAAGTTTATGTGTGGCATACCTCCCATGAAAAACCCATTGTAGTTCTTAGTGGACATACAAGAACTGTAAATTGTGTTAGCTGGAATCCACAAGTACCTAGTATGTTAGCCTCAGCTAGTGATGATGGAACCGTCAGAATATGGGGGCCCTCAGAAAGTCCTGCTAGCAATGGTAAATATTCATTTGTTATAATACAAAACTAGATTATGAATGAAGGCTTCGTAGGGCCTGAAATTATTAAAGGCTTGAAACATTTCATATTTTGGGAGTAGGGATATCTTCGTTCACCAACTTGATATACTGCAATAATTATTGTAATTAATCCATGTGCAGATTGTGATCAGTCATGCTTGTCATTATTAGGACCATATCTATGACTGGAGATTGGTGAGAGAAAGGGATCCCCATTATTAGGACCATATCTATGACTGGAGATTGGGGAGAGAAAAGGATCCCCATTATTAGGACCATATCTATGACTGGAGCCTGGGGAGAGAAAGGGATCCCCATCATTAGGACCATATCTATGACTGGAGCCTGGGGAGAGAAAGGGATCCTCATTATTAGAACCATATCTATGACTGGAGCCTGGGGAGAGGAAGGGATCCCCATTATTAGAACCATATCTATGACTGGAGCCTGGGGAGAGGAAGGGATCCCCATTATTAGGACCATATCTATGACTGGAGCCTGGGGAGAGAAAGGGTTCCCCATTATTAGAACCATATCTATGACTCGAGCCTGGGGAGAGGAAGGGATCCCCATTATTAGAACCATATCTATGACTGGAGCCTGGGGAGAGGGAGGGATCCCCATCATTAGAACCATATCTATGACTGGAGCCTGGGGAGAGGAAGGGATCTTCATTATTAGGACCATATCTATGACTGGAGCCTGGGGAGAGAAAGGGATCCCCATTATTAGAACCATATCTATGACTGGAGCCTGGGGAGAGGAAGGGATCCTCATCATTAGGACCATATCTATGACTGGAGCCTGGGGAGAGGAAGGGATCCCCATCATTAGGACCATATCTATGACTGGAGCCTGGGGAGAGGAAGGGATCCCCATCTGAGTCTAACAAAATAAAAAGTAAAACATGTTTAATCCTTTAGATCAAGGTTCATACTTTTGACCTATGTCTATGTTTTGAACAGGTTTACAAAAGCCAATTATTACACAGGCTTTAGTATTGATTTTTGAATTTATTCAACACAAGACAGGACAAAAATTTAAGAATTTGTCCGCATCATTAAGTACCTTTAAAACATCAATAGTCCAAATTGTCTAAATAATTCATACGGTAAAACTTAAATTAAATAATTATAACTTAGCCAACATGGCAACAATTAAACTAAACTGTCAAAAGAAACAAATGAATGTGGTTTTTATTTACAAAAATGTCTCTATTTAGTCTCTAATGGCAACAGTGTAATAATTGATATATAAATTTCCTTACAGGACAAGAGAGCACAGCTGTTTGACCCAGAGTGGAGTGATCATTGCTGTCTACAATTGTCTATGAACTGACTTATAGAATTGTAAATTAGAATTTTATTATTAATTTAAAAACATATTATAATAATCATACTTCCTCATCTTTCCTTCTCTAATTTTAGTTTCTCTTATTTATCTTTACTTGCTGCTGTTCAAATTTTTACTGCTAAAATTCTTTACAAGAGGTATCGTTTATTTAAATATTGAAGTGAAAGATAAAGTTTAGAAAATTTTGAATTTGATGTTTCTGAGTGTGCTGTGATGTATTTTAAACAGTTGTTAGCTTTACTGGTGTGATTTTAATAACAACTACTTACCAGTCTTGCCTAGTGAATGGTGTTTGTTGAGTCTTGATTGTTGAAACAATAATATTTAGCAACCTACTTCATATCTAATGTAATATTCCATATCCCTGGATTATTTGATTGCAAATCATTTATCTTTCGCGTTTCTGTTTATTTTTAATATATGAATACAAGGTCCATTTGCAGAAATTTTGGTGGGAGGGGGGTGAAATGGAGCAATGAAAACATAAACATTTTGAGAGCTCCATTGGCTTTGGCATGTATCATAGTTAACATTTTAAGATTTAAATACAAAAATATTGTTTTATTTTTGGGGGCTTAATGCACCCAATGCATCCCTAAAAACACAAGAAACTGTCATCACTGTTTTAAAAACTCATTTTAGAGAGTTACGATAAAGCCAATGTTTTGGCATTTTATGAGCCTTCTAAAAAACCAAAAACATTCTCTCAAATTATATAGACTATTGCTTTTAAACTTACTAAGGTGGTAGTACTAATAACCAAACACGCAATTCCATACCTGTCAACCCCACTTATCTAAAAACCAGGAGATTAAAAAAAAAAGAAGAAAAGAAACACGGGTTTCTTATGGCAACAGAAATCCATTCCACCGAACAAAGAGAGACAGAGCAAGAAAGTGGGCTGTCAGTATTGTCTCCGTTTAGCTTTTAATGGCGTTTTTTGGGAATTGTCTATTTATAATACAAAACACACACAGCGTATTTTTTTAAAACATTTATAAATGAATCTATTGGGCAAAAATACAATATTTAAAAACTTTTAGTTTAGAGAACATTGCTTATCCGGGAGATTTCAGCAGTTAGCCGGGAGACCAGGAGATATGCTGCAAAACCTGGAGACCCCTGGTTTATCTGGGAGAGTTGACAGGTATGCGATTCCCAGCTGCAGAAGCCAAATGTTTTATTTTTTAAAAAAGTAAATGCTATGGACAGCTCTAAATGTCCAAAAGAACAACACTGTCTTAAAGTTATTCCTAAGCAAGTACCTCTTCCCAAAATAAAATAAAATTTTACCATGAAACTTTAGAACCTTTATGCTTTTAAACAAACACCCAAGTTGTGGTTCTCATGATGTTTTGTTCAACAACTAGACTTCAACAAATCAAATACAAGCAAACAGCCCTCGGGTTTAACAGTCATTTGATTGGTTGATGATTTGAATTCCATTCATAGTCTTCTAAAATTTTTGTACCACTTAACTTGTTAAAAAATAATAAAGTTATGAAAAAGTTATAAAAAGATCTCCAATTATTGTCTTAACTGGTTTTGCTCCCAGCTGCCAATAAAAATTGAGAAATTTCATTGTGTATATCTTTTACCATTACATTTCAGCTGACTGCAATGAGGTGTTGAAAATAAGAATATAATTTTATATTATTTGTTCTGGAAGTTAAGTATAAAATTATGCTACACTGTATACAGCTAGACTCCAAAAAGAATGTAGTTGTGTTGTTAGTTCCTTCTTTTCTCTGATAAAGCCCCCTTTTGAGGTAAAAATGGTATTCACAACAGTGCAGTGCAGCTACATACAGTATTAATAAAAAGCCACATCTTTGTATTTCACTTAGCTGGTTTGTTTGTCCCTGCAATTATGACATAATAACTGCACTGTGCTATTGCACCGTGTTGTATATTTATTGCAGAAAGTGTGCTCTTCCCCTTAATTAGAAGCAGAAGAATTTTAAATACTGTCCCGTATTCTCTCCATTCCGATGCCCAGTTCAGAGTAGCCACATGTAGAACAGATCGACTAAATAAGTTTGTGACTGTTAAGTATGCGAAGATTAAGTTTTGTTAAGAATGTGTATAATGTACTTATTTGATGACCTGCACCTGTAATTTAGATGAGTCTGCAAAAGGTGGCAATAAACTTAGTAGCATTATTATTATTGTATTTATACAAACTTTGATATCAGGCAAATGGAGTGAGAAAGTACAGGGCTCAAAGTTATTGACCAACTGGTCGTAATATGCAACTAATTTTGGCCCAGTGCGCCTAAAAGTTTGAACAAATTAAAGGTTAAATTTAAGCTGTGTGCCTAAAAGTTGAAAACTAGTCAAACAAATGCACCTGGAAAAAAAGACGAACTTTGAGCCCCGTGGTATGGGTTTGTGTTAAGGGAGGGATGGTGCTGCATGTTTTAAGAAAAGCATTTAGAGTTTGAGGTGAAGGCAAAGAGGAACCAAAGACAACTGAGAAAGAAAATAATGGAAAATTCAAGTGGAGGAGGAGACCAAGATTGATTTGAAGGAGGATCAATGCAATGAATCAAGCAAGATGAAGAGTGCAAGTGGGAGAGTTTGCTGGGAGGGAGGGGAAGGGAGATAAATAATAGTCTCATTTGCAGCTGCTCCCTTCGTCTTCATGCAAAATGCCTTGCTTAATGACTCAAGCAGCAGCTGCAAAGGAGATCAGGTATTAATAAGGCCACCCTTGTTTACGAGGATAAACCTGCATTAAAATTAGAATTGATCAGGGGAAGTAACGACAATCATTTAAAAATTTTCATGCAACTTCTACTGGCATGTTACTGGAAAAATGATGTGTGTTAAGCAATCTAGCCAGGCATGAAAAAATAACTTAAAAATATGAAATATAATGAAAATAACACTTCCCATTTTAAATGTAACTTGCATATATTATATATAATTATGTACATACTATTTTAATGTATATAAACGTAAGTTTTTCTTTTAGTAAAAATCTTTGTCTGACTATTAACTTGGTCTTGGCTTGTGGCAACAAATTCACTTTAAATGTTTGAACCAATCCAAGTGATGCTAAACTTATTTACCCCACAAAAGCACATAGCCAAGATACAAAGCCACAAGAATTGCAACAGATAAGAGCATACTCTTTCGGTTTTCTTTTCGTAATGTCCCCAACTGTTTTTCTGAAAAAAAGACAACATAAAATGTTAGTCCTTTTTATTTGTATCACTTATATTTTTTGGGATGGGGGGGGAGGGAGTTCACCAGATTTCTGTGTTATTAAAGAAATAGTGCCAAAATGAATTTTAAACAGAGGCAAAAGAACCCAAATAATATTCATATAAACATCAAAACTCTGTCAAACAATTTCTCATTTCAAATGAATTAATGTAAATAATTTGTGCACTGTGACCTAGACTGGATTGTCTGAAAACTATATATATAAGTGGCACATACCAGTTAGTACTCCCATGAATTATATCATTATGAAATACAAAATCAGCCAAAAACCTGAAATAAATTTGATCAACCAACTTTAGAATGTTTTCAGTATTTTCTAGTGTTGATCTTTGCAATTATGTACACACAAAATATCAAATTTCAATATATCTCAGTAACAGTAATACTTGTCTAACAGCCATAGAAGTTTCAACCAATTATTGATGTGACTATCATTACCACCGAAAGACACTAGATATCTTAACTATTCTGCATTGGATGATGCAAAGCTTACTGAATTTTTAAATAATTTTTAAACAATTGGAAATTATTCCACAAAATTCTTATAGTTTAACTGAAAGAATCAAGATACAGCTCACTTAATCCAATTGCAATTAATTTACTTGTAAGGTGAAGTTTTTAAACCTCTTACCGTGTCTGTTTACTTTATTTTTCAGTTGCTTTTCTTCTTGGTTCAGATTTTCCCTTAGTTTATGGAATAAGATTTATGAAATAAGCATGTTTTCTTGGATCAAATACAACACTAAGTACTTTTCTCATCATTAAGGGACTGGCATTATAACCCAGGATTTTATCAAACCAAGGACCATCTTCATGCCAACTCAACATAATTAACTTCTTCTGGTTTATGGCTGCCCTTATACAAGAAACCCCTTGAGCTGGATTCTAGACAGACCAGAAACCTATTATAAACAATGTGCATAAGATCTTCATGTATGAGTTCTTGAAGGATGTCTTGTTGGACTAGCATGCAGATCCAGTGGATTTGTGGTTTGCTACCACTTGCTTACATTTTTTTTCTTATGTTTGAAATTTCTCCACCTTTTTTATCAACAACTTTGTTTTTTTATCTGTGGAACTGAGTTTCTTTTTGTCTTTAACATGTATTATAGATTTTTTGCCTTAAAAAGAGGAAGATGATTTTATTTTCCAAAGTGGAGAAACACCTGACTTGTCAACAACTTGTGAAACAATACTTCATTGTACAAGTGTAATTGAGTGCCATTTAAACACAGAAAATGTGCACAGCAATCGGGCAGGGCTGTAGCATACACTATTTGTTACATCAGACAATAAAAATCACTTGCTTGAAGATGACTTCAATGATTTTTCAAAGTACAAAAAAATGCCCCAGCTTAATGCACTTTGCAAAACAACAACATTTATTGTTGGATGTTCTTATTTAATTTATTATAATGTAATTTAATAATTTTTTCTTTATTAGAAATTAATTTATTTTCACTGTTCCATATTGTTTCCATTTCATTTCTTTTGTTTAGCAAACTGAAGTAAGATGAAATTTCATTTCACCTTCTTTGCTTGCAGGCAAATATTCTTTTAGTATAAACCTACTATTAGCTAACAGTCTAACATACATCCTGCACTCTGATTGGTTACTGTATGATCTATTACTGATAGCCTATAAGTAAAGAGTAGATCATTGGTAGATTTAAATAGTAAAGAGCCATGTTTATGGCCTGTTTAATGCTATATTATCAAAGAGTTTTTTAGAAAAATTAACTTGTGCATCCTTTTTTTGGAGTAACTAGAATACTCATCCACTATTGTTAATATAATTCTGTGCATTGTGTTTGTTGAGAATGACAAATGTGTAGAATAAATCGCCATCTCAGCATCAGTTGAGGGGTATTCTATAGTGCACTAGGTGTATATTAAAACAATTAGACCTCAACACCTTGTGGGATACAAGTTTGAAAAGCCAAATATGTTACCTAGCCTTATGGGCTTATTATATAGCAAGTTTCAAAGTTCATTTGTTCCAGAATCTGATTAGTTAGAAATATGTCATGTGAAAGGTAAGAAATCCGATTGTTTACCACAAAATCGTGTTTGTCAGGTTTGATCCAGTAAGCAGGGGTTAATGCATTAAACACTGGGGGTTAATAATTCTGGAAGTCGTGAATGTTACGTCACATCAGGTGACACATGACCTTTTGTACAATTTTTACTGTTAGCTACATTGAGTATTAATTACAAATTAAAAGTTTGTCTCACTGAGTTCTGGCTGCGCTTTTGTTGCGTGTTTCCCTCGGTACCAACTCAATAAGTCTTAAGTAGTCCATTTATCCTTGCACAGTCTAATTGATAAGTACTAGCTATTGCTTGAAGTTTGAGTATAAATATTTGTAGAAGTGTTGGAAATTTAAGTTAAAAAAGATCAATTCAGGGGGGCAGAGATTCACAAAGTATTAACTGGGTACCCAAGAACAAGTTCAGTTACCTTTCATCAATAGTTAATTCGTCCAAGCGCAAGGTTCTGTCAATGCTGTCTAGTCTATCTTCACACGACTTGATTTTTTGTTCAATATCTTCAATCTTGAAAGAAACAAAAGCTTGATTGGTAGCGATTTTTGTTTTGAAATAGTTATGAACAATCACGCTTAGAACAGTTGATTTAAAACTAAATATTTATAAACTTGAAGTGTAGATAGCACAAATGTGCAAGTAGCTAAGGGACCGTCGGAAAATTGATTTGTTAACGCTTAACGTCCAATGGACGTTAAGGGGGAGAGGGGGGGGGATCTGATGGTTAGAGGTGGACGTTAAGAAAGTTAACTTTTGAAAAAGGAAAAAGTGGATTAAAAACGTTCTTGAATGATAAAGCGTATTGGAACTGGCTGTTTTAAAAGCAAATTTTACTATTAAAATATATTAATTCGGGCATAAACTTGTAAAATAAAATTTAAAACGAGAAGCCATAGAAACTTGCGTCACGAAAAGAACACAGACATGGCTTGGTGTATAAACTTAGTGTGCGGACATGAAGGTTGTGGTAAATTTTATATTGGAGAAACGGGCAGAAGATTAACAGAAAGAATAAAAGATCATAGTGCATGAGATAAATCATCATCAGTGTGCAAACATTCACTTGAAACAGGACACCCGCCTGTAAATATTGAACAATTTTTAGTTTTGAATGACGGTTTAAACAATTATAAGAAAAGAAAGTTATCCAAGGCATTGTTTATAAAAGAACAAAGACCTACACTAAACGAACAAGGTCAATCATTCCCTTGAGTCTCTTAAATTAGACAAATTGCAATGTTTGTAGTACTTCAAAATTATCTGAAGATGGTTATCGTCGGATAGCCGAAATATTATTTTAAAATTTAACATCAAGAATGGAATGGCTTCTCGTTTTAAGTTTTAAAATCAAACTTGGAGAAGAATGCTCTGTATGTCCCGTTCTAAATAAGAACTGTAAGTATTTTATCATCTAAAAAGGAAATATCGAGTGGACGTTAAGGAGGCGGGGAGGAGGGGGTTAGACCTTAACGTCCATTGGACGTTAAGCGTTAACAAATCAATTTTCCGACGGCCCCTTAAAGCTTCAAATCAAAGTTAACAACCTTTCTCTTTGGTTCGTTGGATTATATAAAATTTGTCTTTGATGTCTTTGGGAAAAAACAATAAAAGATGGAGTGGAGGGGGTGGGGGTGGGGAAAACCAAACATTGAAACAAATCCATTCAGAGGAAAACATTCGGACAAAAATACGTGCAACCAGGGTCCAGTTGTTCAAAAAGCCGACTAGCTCTAACCCAGGGTTAAATGTTTAACCCACGATCTTATTTCCAATCTTTCAAGGAGAGATTTTAGCTGTAATGTCGGGATTAACAATGTTAAATTTTTGGGTTTGTTATTATTCTACTATAGAGAATCACACGCACAGCTCTCATACGCAAAGACTTTCATCACTAAGTATTATAGTTACAAGTGTCACGTGACTACATTCTATATTTACAGCACAATGATATAAAGATACAATTACATATTGAATATGCAAACATTGCGTTAACTAAAACACTGCAAATAAGACTTTTCCTTGAAAATTCCAAACAGTCTTCATAAATACTCATTTACCTTTTCTTAAAGAAGGAATTCCTGTTTAAATTTTTGCTTAACCCGGGGTTAAACTTAACCAGCCTTTGAATAACTGGGCCCAGAGTAGTATAAAAAGAAAATAAAATTGCAGTGATAGTGCCGAAGGCCAAACAAAAGTATGCAAGAACAAAACTTCCCCGGCTCTCCTCCCCACCGTACTTTTCTATGATCCTTCCCTTACATGAGTATCAGTAGCGAGGTAGACCTTCGTTTCTCACGTGCCCAACAAGTCAAGTACGCTTACAAGCGTCCGGACCGATATAGGAAAGTCCAAAATTGAATTGGTTACAATTTTCTGTGCAGATAGCTGATAAGAGAACTGAAAGTGCCCCATTGGATGACAAGAGTTTTTGGAACGAGTGCGGTCACTCTTTTTTAAATAAGAATATACTCTTTTTTTCTGAGGCCGAACGTTTTTAAATATTTTCGGTATATCAATCTCAATTGTTCATAAACATGTTCTTAAAATATCTTTACTAATTTTAGACAATATAAATAATACATGTACCGTATGTGGTACATTTGTGAATACATTGATTTGTACATGTACTTTGTACTGTATCGAATTTAAAAATACACAAGCTGGTACGACGGAAAACCTGTGATGTAAAATTGTTATCTGTATAGTTTAGTCAAGAAGCCTAAGCAAATTTTTCAGTAACACTGTATGAATTATTTCATCATAAATAAATGTTCTTCACCTTTTCTCAGCCTCAGCATGTTCTTAACATGTTCTTAATTTTTTGGCGATTTTCGGCCTCATGTTTTATAAAAAAAGGTTCTTATAAAGAAAAAAAGAGTAATTGTAAATTAAATGCTACAACGGTACGCATAAATAAGGCACCTCAGTACGAATGTTATACCAAAACAGATCACAAAAACACCTTATGCCATCAAAAAGCGTTCGTTTTACTTAAAAGGTATTCATTTTGCGAGTTTTTTTTTCTCGGAAAGATTTGATAACTTTCGATACTTTATTATTAGAATTAGAAATGGTTATACCTTCAATTTATCTATAGGGGAGTTTATTCACAAATTGTACGCGTCGTGTATGCATGTGCTGCTTGCATTACACTAGGATGGCTTTCTGTTGTTGACATGATCCTATTAAGAGAGAGAGAGAGAGAGAGAGAGAGAGAGAGAGATAAAGCATAATAAAGATTGTTCAGAATACCTAAATGTTTTTTTAAAATTCGTTAATGTCCTTGAGCTTAGAGCGTTTGTACATGTCGTACATGCATGGGTCAAAAGGCCGCCAAATCCCTGAGTGTATATGTTAGTTAATCGAAACATTTTCTAAGTACTAGTTTTAATAAATCATTTTGACTTATATAGCCAGTGGTTTGTAAACACACCTGTCAGAGGAGGTGTTCTCAATAATTCGGCTATGAAAATTGTCCAGTGTTGGTAAAAGGTCTACCAATGAAACATGATTATAGGGGGACGACTTAACTCACGTGTGTTCATTCACTACTTTGCCCTGCTCCGCCTCAACGTATTTTTAACGTTGACAAACAATGAAAATCACGTGATTAATTTTGACCAATCTTGCCTCGTATTATAGATGGTGCATTTTAACTAAGTACAGCACTAATACCTACAGTAATCATTGATTACTGAAGTGCGTTCGATAGTTTAAAGGTTGGATAGGATGGCGATTTTTCTAGCACTGTGGTAGAGGGATTAAACTTAGT
>JAOTRI020100462.1:0-14251 GCA_028564885.2 Zoanthus sanctaehelenae
TTTACAGAATATTAAAAAACAACCGGTTTTCCACTACTAGCAAAGCCTAGTGGCCCATGGGGCCGGCGCTTATCTCCGGTTTTGTAGTGTTAAGCGAGTGAGAGTCTTTGACTCCCCCTGGACCGGACACTAATCCATCGTAGGTTAGCTCCCAGCAGATGATGGTACTCATTTACCCACCCCGGGAGGATGGAAAGCTGAGTTGGCTTTGATGGAAAATAAGGTCACACAAATATTCAAATCTCGCGAAGTGCCAGGATCGAACTCGGGACTCTTGTGGTTGGAAAGCAGAGATCTTACCAACTGCGCCAATCACGTCCGCCCTTTCCATTATTAAGTCACGGACCAGAAAACAGTATGATAGTTACCAGTCTATCATCGCTCAGTTAAAATAAATCCAGAAGTGACCTAACTTAAAAGCGCAATTTATGTATCATGAAATAGCTTCGTAATCCAATTTGTTTTTAGCTAATACTATAAGAAGGATGTATAAGGACTTTTTATACATACAAAAACACCACAAATGATATATATACTTTAACCTCCCTATTACTAGACAGGGGTAGCCTTCTCAAGTAAACATTAGGAACTTTAAGACACAAGGACGAGAACAGCAAAAAACGATAGCCATAGTTCCTGAAAATACGTTAGACGTTGGTGTACGTGCTCAGCAATGGCCTGCGATCGTCTTCACTGATACGCTGCGGAAAGCTCACTTCTGGGATTCTATCATTTCTGTGGCCAACGCGAACGTTAAACAACAAAACTTGTCAACCTTTGTTAGCTTTCAAGGTTCAACCATTTAGCTTTTCTGTTCGAATTTCTTGCGCATTGTCGAAAAGGGAATTTGTCTAAGATCGATCTAAAATATTAAAAATAAACTACAAATAATATTTGTCACAACGGTCCTCGTCTATGCTCCCGCCTTCGTTTCTTAAACTCCATACTGCAGAATTGGGCGGACATGGTTGGCGCAGTTGGTAAGATCTTTGCTTTCCAACCACAAGGTCCCGAGTTCGATCCCCGGTACTTTGCCGAAATTCGAATATTTGTGTCACCTTCTTTTCCGCTTAAGCCAACTCAGCTTTCCATCTTTCCGGGGTGGGTAAATGAGTACCAGCGTCTGCTGGGAGCTAACCTGCAATGGATTAGTGTGCCGTCCAGGGGGAGTCAAAAACTCTCATCCGCTTAACACTACAGAAACCGGAGATAAGCGCCGGCCCCATGGGCCACTAGGCTCGTATAAGGATTTAGCATAATTTAAACACCTGTTTTCAAAGGCTGTCTTGGATTGGTGGTGTTGCTGAAAGGTATTGCTCTTTTTTTCAAACGGCTGCTTTGATTGCCGTGTCTCCTGAACAAAGTCTTTTCTGCCTGACATAATATCTTGCTCATCTTCATGTATAACAGCCTGCTTGTAAACCCAACTGAAGGGAACATAAAAACTTCATTAAAATGAAAAATGCATAATAATGATTGGCCTACAGATTTTTACGCATAATACGTTTGGTACAGTTGGTGAGATTATATCATCATTACCATCATTATAATTACCATCATCATCATTATCATCAACATCATTATAATTACCATCATCATCATCATCGTTATAATTACCACCATCATCATCTCCAATATTATCACCATCATTATAATTACCATCACCATCACCATCATCACCATCACCACCTTCTTCATCATAATCATCACATCACCATCATCACTATCATTTTAATCAGCACCATCATTACTATCATTTTAATCAGCACCATCATCTTCATCAGCACCGTCATCATCATCACCATCACAAATATCATTGTAGTTATGAACCTCGTTAAAATTATAACTATATCATACCATTATCATCATCGATATTATTGTAGTTAAGAAGCTCGTTAAAATCATTATTATATTATAGTATCAATAGTACTTTCATCAACATAATCATCATCCCCATCCTTAATAATTCATCAGCATCATCATTTTCATTATTATATCGTGGGATTAAATTCACTACCTGACGAGTGAATTCCACGTTAAATTTCACGCGAAAAACCGCTATCGCACGAATCGCGAAGGTAACGCATAGCTAACGGTAAAGTCGCATAATGAATAAACTAAGTACGTACAATTCCAACTCGTTGTCCATGAGGCTGACAGATCTAACCGTGTGAGTATAAGTGGTTTCCTCAAATTTTCTAAAAATTCAAATTTTAGTTCAAAATTCGGCAGACGTTCTTTCAATAAATTTGTTCATTTCAAAGGTGATATTTGCGTAACACGCGTTGCATTTTGTTTTCACGATACCAACAGTTTTTGCTTGCGAATCACGTCAGCAATATCGCTTCATGCACATGTGCTCTTCCACGCTAAATACCCTCTCTTCAATAGCCAATCAGAGCGCGACTTCGGCGTTAGCTATGCGATTCTATCTCACATCTATTTTTAAACCAATCAAGTTATGCGTAATAAAATTGGTATTTACTATCCATTCACATGATATGGTTAACCCTCTCTACCCCACGCAGTTTATCAACATTCTCCTCACTACCCTTTTACCTTGTAACATTAACTCTTTTAACCGCAGGCAGTTTATCAAAATTTCAGTTCTTCTTACATCTCTCCTACAATATGAAACATTTGGTAAGATTTAGGATTTGGGTGGGTAAAATATTTGGCGCAATCCCGTTATTTGGTAAATTGATTACCTACATCTCCCTGGAGAGGTAGTTGAGTAGTTTACAATACGGTATCTGGTAAATTACTCAACCAAATGCGAAATTCTCCCAAATTGCTTATATAAATGCTATGAAATTTAGTTCGTGGTTTTATCAGCTTAAGTTAATAAATTAGGAAAACAAACTATCTTTACCACTCAGATACGGTGGACGGAGACAGTTCATATGACAGGCACACATTCATATACACAGATATGTCTGCAAAGGACCCTACGGCTTAACGTACCTGTCTGTAGTATTTGTGGATGTTAGCAGCACCTTCTCACATATTTTAAGACTTTTAAGTTCGTCTTTCCAACACCTAAGAATATTTGCTTATCTTTTTTTGACGTTGGTAATATTTTTCCGGGATTTTAGTAGAATCCGGGTCTTCTGTGTTAACAAAATATTTGCACACTTAACTTATAGAAATAAAAGTCTTGCAAATGCTTTTTCTGTAGCCTGTTTAAATTTTCAAAGCAACCGTCTTGGATATCTTGTGTGACTGCCATAGCCCAATGCATGTTTACTTGGGTACCCTGTGGTTATTAGTTACATCCCTCATACTCTAACACAAACCCATGACAAAGTAGCTACCACTGATATCAGCTGTTGCTACAAAAAGTTGTCAAAAATAATATAAACTTTAACTAAATATTAACTCTAAGCTTCCCTTCCAGAGTATAGTTATTAATTTAATTAGATTAAGTATGCGTCATTGCAAACATATTTATTTTCTAGACTGCAGAAAAATGCTTTTCTCTGAGATTTAACTTTTAAACATTTCCCAGGGAGAATGCCCTTGGTTGTTCTCCCTAGATATTCGGGCTTCAGCCTCAACTTTACAGAGTACCTGTCCACTCACAAGCCAGCAACCACCACAACAACTTTATTTTTGCATTTCTTTCTACAAATATATATTTACATTGTCTCATGTGTAGCTCTATACTTTATTATTTTTGGTCAGTTAGCCTTTAGCACTGAGGCAGATAATTAGAATATAGTTTCATTGTATCATCTGCTTTTTAAAATAATTTAGGTGGAAAGCAGCGTGTCTGTTTGTTAGAAGGAGAAACGTACCTCGGTGAGGGAACTTTCCGTGCATCTGGTGATTGGGCCTACATCAAAGATGAAACCATATGGTACTGTGGGCGTACAGATAGACAGATTAAGCGGTATGGCAAACAGCTGAACTTGTCACTACTAGAACAAATCATTTCACGATCTGCTAACCAAGCCCAGTGTTGTGTCATTCCCCGACGCCTCCCAAATGACGCCCATGGCCCAGCTCACGTACTTCTTCATGCCTTTATTTTGTGTAATGATGGCAGTTTATCAACAGCTGCTGGTCTTGAAAGTTTAAGTACAGAATTGAGACAGTTGCTACCACATCATGCTGTTCCCGATAACCTTGAATTTGTCACAAAGTTTCCAGTTACAAGTCACGGCAAGATAGATATGAGAGCATTACTTGATAATTTTTCAAGAAATGATCACACTAGGGAAGTCTTTGAAGTTAGACAAACTCTAGAATATCTTTGGATGACATCACTGCAAGGATCAGTACTGGAAGTTTCAAAGATGTGTACTTTGTTGAACACCGAGGTTAAATCTTGCTGCAACGTTGACGACCAAGCAGAATTTATTCGCAATGGTGGCACGTCACTGCAAGCAATAAGCTTGGCCAATCAGATTGAGATCTGGGTAAGTAAAAGCTTAGCAACTGAACATCACATGGCAATGACGCATCTTGTGGATATAATTTTGAATAAAAAGTTTGGCGATCTAGCAGAATATGTCTCTATGACGATGACTCATTCTTCTGAAGAACAAAAATTATTCTTTAAGGAATACTACGGTAGAAAAGAAACCTTGTCTTCGCAGCAGAAAAACTTGAAAGACGAAGAAGCGAACAACGCTGTTTCAATACATGTTAAATCAGATCGTCGGTTGGATTTTGTGAGAAAGTCGAGCTATCCACAACCTGTGCAAAACTGTTTTAGATCTAAGGTTATTAAGCAGAGACACAAAAAACTCAAAGTAAGCCATTCTAAGGATGCAAATGTTATAATCGAATGTTTCTGTTCATTCAGACGTGGATCACAAAAAACAGTCTGTCAGTTTTGCAAGGCGAAAACTCCTGTTTCAGTTGGCTTTAAATCCAAGCAATTTGGGGGTATTTTATGTAATCGTATTGGCTCAACTAAGTTACTGTCAAAACTGCTTTGGAAGAGATCCCTGTTCAAATGCATTGATGCATCTCCATTGGTTTTGTGGTCATGGAAACAAGGCAGTAAAGGCGAGGTTTTCATTGGCTCCCATGCTCACGTGTTCATGGCTGTTAGTCTAGCTGATGGCTCTGTTATATGGGAAACGACCCTGGGAGATAGAATTGAGTCGTCAGCAGTTTTATCACTATGTGGAGCTTTTGTCATTGTAGGTGAGGTTTTAGACTATTAGGAAACTTAAGGCGCGGACACACGATGCAATGTTTCGTGCAAAATTACGCGCAACAAACACTTTAGAGGTGGACACACGGTGCAACAAAATCACGCAACATTTGTTATGATTGCGCGGCGTGCTTATCCATGGAACATTACCACAATCAAAATGGTGCCCAACAAGAAGTCCTTTAACAAAGAAAATTTGCTTGGCGGAATGTTGCCTGAGTACAACGCGATTTAATTTCAGCTTTGTTACATGTAATGTTGCATGCAACAAAATTCATCAGTGGACACACGCTGCAACAACTCTGTTGCGTGCAATGTTACATGCAATGTTGCATGCAACAAAATTCATCAGTGGACACACGATGCAACAACCCTGTTGCGTGCAATGTTACATGTAATGTTGCATGCAACAAAATTTATCAGTGGACACACGCTGCAACAACCCTGTTGCGTGCAATGCTGCATGAAATGTTGCATCGTGTGTCAGCGCCTTAGAGCAAAGAGGAGAAATCACGGCTGTGAGAAATCACCTTTCTGGTTTACTCTTTAATTCTTTGTCCAGATCATTAGGGATTAATTGAATGTTTTTCTTTGAAGCTAAATGAAACAGAGAGAAACTATTTGCTGTTGTGTCCTCGTAGTTCCGACTACTCTAAAATAGGACATTTGATGATATAATTTTAGTCGCAACTCCGTGCAAGTGCGTCGCTCGGTACATTCCAACGTGCAGTTATTGTATTTACTATTGTTCTTTGCCGTCGTAGTCGGCGTCGCCATCCTCACTGCGTGAGGTCCGTATTATTGTTGAAACTAATTAACTCTTCTCTAAATTTTAAAATATTTCATTATTCATTGCTTAGGTTTTGTTATGAGCCTGAGAGTTAGGGCCTGTTCACATGAGGCGAGATATCTCGGGGGCTACGGATAACTCGGTCCTCTGAGATATCTCGGGCCCAGCCAAGCTTCTCCACATTTACTTTATGTTCCAGATATCCCGTTCACATGAAGCCGAGACAGATGCGAGATATCTCGGTCTAGAAGGCAGGGATAGCCCTAGGGGTAAAGTTGTCTCGGTCCATGTGAACGGTTCACACCGAGATATCTCGGTGGTTCGGGACAACTTCGTGAATCGTGCGCATGCGTTTCTATCAAGACGAGGCAAGACGGCGGTTACTTAACAACATTAACCAAGACATCTCGAGGTCAAGTTTTCTCATGTAAACCAGGGACAGTTTCATCCCTACAACACCGAGATAACGCTATCCCCGAGATATCTCGCCTCATGTGAATAGACCCTAAGTCGAACTTTTTGGAGAATTGTTAAAAACAGTTTTTTTTCAAAAGATCGCTACTAAGTTATCGTAAAAAATTATCTAGTTTTTAATTTTTTCTCGATTTTTAAATTTCATTTTATAAACACAGTGTAGCGGTTTGATAAATATTGCGTACGAATGGGCCTACAGTCAAGCCTCGATTATCTGGATTTTACGATTATTCGGACTTTTTTCTGCTCCCATTTTTTGTTAATGTTAGTTATCATCTTGAAAACTCAAAGTTGCAAATAGACGATTTTAAAATTCTTGAAAAAGACTGTTAAAACAGCGTAATATCTTTGTTCGGAAGTGCGGTAAAAAGTTTTTGAAGCAAACAAACATGCTTGAATATTTTACAGTATTATGAATTTCTGAACAAATAATAATAATTATTATTATTATAATAATAGTAATAATATTTAGTATTTACAAGAGCCCGTAAGTTGGAGTGAGCAACTAACATAATAGACCTATGTCACGCCCTTTTCACGAACTGGTTTGTTTTAGATCTCTTTTATCGGGAAATTTTAATTGACATTTCAGTCCCGGAGGAATCAGACAATTCATACAAATTAACAATGATGTTATTGATCAAGTTTGGACGCATGTGATTGGTTTGAATTCGCAATAACTGAACTAAAAATAAGTTGGTTTGTAAAAACGCCGTGACACTAGAACATGGAAGTTGCTAGCTCCTACTTATGGACTCCTGGTATTTGTACTGCGTATTTTTCATATGGATAAAACAAGAGATGCGCGGGCTTAAAATTCATTTGCCGCCCTGATTTTGATTGGTTGCAGAGATGTCGAACAACTTTGCTTGGCCAATGAGATCCTGGGGATACCATTTCAATGCCAAAGTATTATTTTAAAACTAGATTATACTTCACTTTTGCTGTATAAAAAAAGGAATTTCATTTGGCTCTTGTTTAGCTCAGTGATTGTATTGTAGCTACAACTTTACAATTAATAGTTTCATGCTACATCTGTTACATGATATTTTTTCTTATTAAATAAACGATTTCGCCTTGTGTATTGATAATGATAATCAAATGACTTGTTGGACATAAACTATATGGCCTCCAATAGTCATGTGATTGTCCTATTACAAATCAGTGCAGCTTTCAACAACTGAGGGTCTTAGATAGTCCGCAACAGCGGCTCACATATATTACTAACCGTAAATGCCCTCAGTACTAGTGATGAAGGCAGACCATAACACCGGGATCACTACCCTACTCTTTTTGACTAATGTGTTGGTTGTTTTAAGTCCCTCGACAGAGTGATCGAGAGACTGGACCGACGGTTTAACGTCCTTATCCGAGAAGAAGCGAAAGTCTAACCGTTTGCAGTTTTAGAGTAACGACAGCACTTTCTCCTCAATTATTTTAATACCCCGAGTGTTGGTCCGGCTGGGAATCAAACTTGAGCTTCCCGCACAATAGACTGGCACCTTACCATTTAGGATAACCAGGCGTGAATATTTGTAAATACATAAAGACTACGTAAATTTCATGATTAAAATGTTTCTTTGCTCTCCAGATATTAATATAACTTTTATTTGCATATATATCATGAATATTCATTTTTTCCAATATCCGAACTATTTTTTATTTCCCTAGGTCTGGATGAGTCCAGATATTGGAGGTTTTACTGTATAAAACAAATATATCTTATTAGACCGTTTAGTATGTAGTATAACTGTATGTTTTTACGAATCAAACTACACAGCACGAGTAAAAATATCTGCCATACTACCACATACTGAAGTGTCTAATGTGCGATTTATTATCCAATTCCAGTTATTCCAAAAATAGAAATAGAATACCGCGTCGCGCGCGGTGAACAAGTTTTCTGGAGCACGAGTATCGCTCAAAATTTACAATTCTGTGGAATAACTTGTACTGGCCCCAGACCCTCTCATGGTATTAGTTGTACGGTTATTCGTGCAGTTGGATAATAAATGTTTGTTTTTGTAAATCTTTTAAATCAGAAGGTGTTTTCTACGTGTAAATTTAATGTTTTTTGTTGGTCGTGAAACACATTAGAATTTTAAGAGTAGATATATCGTTATTAATAACATAAAACTTTTCTTCCAAATTTTTAATACCTTGAGATGACAGATTAAATTAACTATTTCCATGGTGAGTCTCTTTGTTTAAAGGTCAAACTTTCCTTCAGGTTGCTACGATGGGATAGTGTACTTTCTCAAGCGCGAGACGGGAGTCATATGCTGGTATTTCAAGACAGGGGGTCCAGTGAAGAGCTCACCGTGTGTGGACGGCAGTACGGGCCTAGTTTGGGTGGGGTCACATGATCATCACCTGTATGCCCTTGATCCCCTTAAAAGAGAGATGGTTTCAGCAATCGACTGTAAAAGTGGCTCTGTGTTTAGCGCTCCTGTCGTAAGTCATGAGCCTGCACATCTTGTGTATGCGGCAACCCTCGGAGGGCGGACAGTTGCTGTTGATCCCTATAAAGGAGCAATTATATGGTCATATCAACTCTCCAAACCAGTGTTTGCATCCCCGGCGGTGACGCCAACTGGAGTGTTAGTTGCATGTACCAATAAGACAGTTTACAGTTTTGATGCTACAGGAAGAATTCAATGGACATTTTGCACAGGGCAACCCATTTTCAGTTCTCCTGTTTATGACCACAATACTTCCATCGGAGATTGTGTATTAGTCGGTTGTCACGACAAAAACCTTTATTGCTTGACATCAAATGGCAAACTTAACTGGTTGTTTACCGCTGCTTCACAGATATACTCTACCCCATTTGTCTCTCAATTGTTTCTTCATTGTGGAGGCGAGAATGATAATGACACCCAGAATCAGTCTGTGGTCTTCGTTTGGGCAGTGTTTGCGTTTTCTACGAGCGGCATGATGTACGCACTGGATCTGTCAAGTGGATTGACATTGAGCAATCCTGTGTCGTTACCCGGTGAAGTATTTTCATCACCAGTTGTTGTGTCAAACCGGGTTCTGATTGGATGTCGTGATGATTACTTGTATTGCTTAGAGCAGATTAAGAGCACGTAAATAACACGGCTCTTTTAGGATACGCAACCGTCAACTGGGAAACTATGCCATGGTGCTCACTACTCCTGGAATTTCTGGAAATACTCCTTGAGTTCCTGGAAATACTCCTTGAATTCCTGGAAATTCTAAAATTACTCCTGGAATCCATGAAAATACCCCTTGAATTCCTGGAAATACTTCTGGAATTCCTGGAAAATCTGTTGGAATTTTTGAAATGTTCTTCCAGGGCCCTGGAAAACTGGTAAAGCAGATGATTTCTATTAATTTCTGAAAAATTCCTGGAATTTTGTGAAAAATTTTGGAACAGTTTTTAAACAAACCGGACCACTTCATAAACATCCGACTCATGATTGGATTTTTTTGTAGACTCAATTTCAGCATTCTTTTTTCTGTACATTTTTCTTGCATTTTACTTTGCCTGGAAAGCAGGTGGAGTAGTTGATCATTGCTTTTTTGCAGGGAATAGTTTGGAGTGTGTCCTGAAGAAATAAATGCTCTGACCTAAAAAGCTTCTTTAATTTTCTCAGGAAAAGTCAGTGAAAACATTTATAATTCCAATCACTATCTTATGTTATATCCGAAGGATAATAACATTTTACCTAACAATCAATTCAAATTCAACAGGCCGCTACGAAAAAAAAGTGGGCGGGCAGACTTTTTTTTAAATGTATGCCCCTTTATTACAAGCCAATTTTTAGGGCCAATAATCAAATCTTGCGCGCTGATTGGCTGAACATCGATCCAATAACCTCCCATACAGGACCGGGAAGTTATTGGACCGATTACAAGCCAATTTCTAGGGCCAATAATCAAATCTTGCGCGCTGATTGGCTGAACATCGATCCAACAACCTCCCATACAGGACCGGGAAGTTATTGGACCGATTTCTGGCTAACGAGAGCGCATGTTTATTCTCTTTAACTGATCTAACTCTGACACCATGTAATAAATATCTTAATAACCTCGTTTGCTCAATCTGTTCGGGAAAATATTTCTCCTCGGTCTTTCGCACAGACCTCGCTATGCTTGGTCTCTACTGTGAAAGACCTCGGGCAAATATTTTTTCGGACAGACCTCGCACTCAGTTAATAAGATATTTTCAAAAGCCTTGGTGTTACGTTCAAAACAGGTTAACGAGGCAAAAATTCAGTGTTAGTTAACCTCAAAGTACAGAATTTGTATGAGATCAATAGCGAAGTGGAATTGCAAATTTTATTTTAATAAACTTAACTAACCTAATGTCTGTTGTTTCTGTTAGTCTTTTGACCCTTTGTAGATATTTTAAAGGCATTTTCATAGTGATTATCTATGTTTAGTAAGAGTGATTGTTCGGTGTAATGTTTTGGGTATTTGTGTAGAGGACAGAGATTTAAACAATGTTTGTGATTGGCCGAAGTTGGGGCAAGTTGTATCTCTCTTTTGATTGTTCAGAATTGGTGTTCTTTACACGAAGTTAACGTTTTGTGTAGGTTGCGAGTGGCTACTTAATTTGTTACTTAGATTGGTACTTATTCTATTCGTGTTTCACCTAGGTAGGTGACAGCGTCTACGTCAGCGAAATGACACTGGGTACAAGGTTTGTAGGTGACAGTGTTCTACCTATACGTAAATATCCATGTGCTTACGTCACAAATTTTAAGTAAAAAATGCGATTCGAAGCAGGAAAATCTAAGAGCAATTGGTAGAAAAGCGCCCATTTGCATGTCCAAGTATGTTTATCTTTAAATTAAATGAATAGGCATGCAAGCTAAGGTATCCGCTGAATATGGAGCCAATGTCGGGCGTCGCTAGCGCGTCCATGAAGAAAGCTTGTAAATTCCCATTATGCAAGAACAAAGTAACATGTCATGAAATCGTTACTTAGGGATTTATTTGTTGTTTTAGGAAGAGATTAAGATATCCATCGTAACAGGCAAAATTCCAAACAATTAGCACTTTGCCAAAACCACTTAGAAACCTCGTCAGTTTTTGCGTAGCGCTCTGAAAAATCCTGGCTATGTGCCTGTGGCGGTAAAAAGAGTTATCGTCTGATGAATACTTACCCCAAATAGTGTTCCCGGTTTTTGTTTCAAACGCTAGCGACTCAATATAAAAAACATTTTAAGTAAACTTCAGTTGTTCTTAATTCGAAACGTATAACATAAACGGTTTTATCGTGCAGCTTGCTCAAAAATGAACGTTTGAATTTTGATCAAAGCAAACAAATATCGTTGCTTTTTACCAAGATATCTGTTGTGAAGTTAGGAATTGCTGGAAAAACAGCCAGGTTAATATATGTTTATATTTCTACTAATAGGTTTGAAAACTGTTTTTACTGAAATAAGGGGTAATTTATTGATGGCCGGAGTTGCTAAGAGCTTTATAGATAAGAATACTATACCTGCCAAGTGCCACACCCATTCACACATGTGATTCAGTTTTTCGCGTCTAGTACAAGGGTAAGAGGATGGGAGGATCCAGGAACTTTTCACAGCATGGGAGGATCTAAACTTTGGTTCAGGAAGGACTGCTGGACTCTTTTGGTGCAAATAACTTTCTCCCCCAAACCTCGACCAGCTGAAAAAGCAGAATGAGGCACCGTGGGTCGGTGGTAAGGTTTGCTAGTATTGTTTTGTCTCCTGAGCCGACTTGACCAGCGGTTATCCGAAGCAGTTAAAGGAATTTAAAAACCTGAACCTATCCAGAGTAGAGAGTCCAAAGTGCTGCAGACGCTAATACCCACTCTTCTAGGAAATACATGGAAACTAAAGTGTAGAAAAACTCTCAAAAACATTTTAATTATGTAAAACAAATTTAATTTCTTTATTCGGATTGTTTTTAAAAGTTTTCTAAAATTGTTGAGTTACACAAGAGAAACTTTAAAGGTCAAATAAACCAAAATATAACAATTTCCTTTTTTCAAACAATACATAGCGACAAAATGTTAAAAAAACATCTTATAGAACATTTATGCGAAAAATTTTTTTTCTGAATCGTTAAAAGAAAAAAAAAGTTAAATTTACAAAGACAACCGATGGCTTTACGAAAAAGTTATTGAAATGGCCGCTTGGTTTAACGGAAGGAATGGAGCTGAAACTCTGCTTTGTGACGTCGTTGTTGTCTTAGAAAAATTCTGCCACTGCGAGTTTGTAGGGAAGGGATCTAATTGCTAACTACATTATATTTTGATCGGGAAATTGCTAATTAGTACACAGCATATATATTCTAGCCCATGCCATCTGAATCGGATGAGCGAACTTGTCATGTCGATTGGTGAGATTCTTTATTCATTGCACTGTACATTTATTATTGATTTCAGCTTTTAGTTGCAATAAATATACATGTATGTGAAAATAAGAATTCATATACTTTTTTACTTTACTTTACATTACAATTCAGTTTTTTATTCGGCCATGTATATTGTTATGTTGTTCTTTGTAATGTTGTATATAACAATACGAGAAGAAAACCAGGATCTTCTGCAGTATTTGTTGAGTTCTTTATTCACATCAATGTAAAGGTCTCAAAGTATATACAGACGTTTGTTCATCCCTCAAACTCTCTAGGTTCTTTCTCTAACTAACTGATGAAAAGATAATTTTTCTTTTTATACTCAACTAACTGATACAGAATCATACGTAATTCTTGATGAAGATTGGCATTACGTCAATTCCAAATTTGGGAGATACCTATATATAGTCCAAACACGCGCATAACGCAGTAAAATTGCTTTTGCTAAGATGTTTGTTTTTTGCAAATCATAAATATCTATATGGAAATATAAAAGCTTGACGTGAATGAAAGCTCTAGATAACTATACCGTTCTCCCGCGCAAACCGCCGAACGGTTTCCAGAACGATGAGTAACAAGAACAAATGCTACTGCATACATTATGAAATCTAGTTGAACCACAAAAGGACGCTAGCTTAGGACCGCCCCTAGAAGTTCGAAATTTAGCTAATTTAAGTTTGTATTGTTATTCTAATCGACATTGCTCTATATAAACTAGTTACTTGCCGTGTAAATATTTATTCACTCTGACGATGGTTTTGCAATAAGACCGAAATATACGTGTTTGCAATTACTGTGTTTTTGTGCGTTGTTCATATATTGAATACCACAAACATGAAATTTTTCGGGATAATTTTTCTTATGAATAAGTTCGAGATTGTTTACTAATGTTTGGAAAGTATCTCCTACATCATTTAAGCGTCGTTTCTTAGACAACCTGTCAAAATATTAGCTCAACTATTCTTATAGTTTACACGAAGAGAATGGTTTTATAAGAAAGTTTACTCTGTGGAAAGAAAGGAAATGAGACCATGACCTTGTGTCATGACCTACCCAAGTTTAATCCGTTTGTGTGTGACCTTTTAGCTCATAAAAATTACCAAAGCATTTGCAAACTCTTTTTGACTAAGTTAGTATATGTGTCTTCCATTAAACTCTTACTTTTTGCGTAAACAACTTAATTGGTATGAGTTTTATTTGAATAGTACTGCAATAAATTTATTCAATCGTAACAAATACTAGAAAAACCTTGCAGGTGTTTATCGTAAGAGTCAGAATCTTCTCACTACATATTCATCTCCTAAAGATTCAGACGCGCTCGGCTGAAAACTTAAAATTACAAACAAGACGCATAGCTGCGTGAACTCAGGCTTCTCATGTAGTAAGACGCAATTTTCATTTGTAACATTTTGCTTTTAAATATTTCGTTATTGTTCACGGTTTCAGTTACGTGACTC
>JAOTRI020100473.1:0-14250 GCA_028564885.2 Zoanthus sanctaehelenae
ATCCGCTTAACACTACGGAAACCGGAGATAAGCGCCGGCTCTATGGGCCAATTGGCTCGAAAGGATTTAGCTTTTTTCTTACTATATGTGTATTACATTATGAATTTTTTAAGCTACAAGTTTTCACTTTATCATTTACTAGTTGTGTTTTTACTTTTTAAAATTATATTTCTACTCCACGAAAATTCGAAGCAATTTTTGTTCTTTCGTTGGATCTTGTTTTTTACGTAAATTATCCAATAGCAAGAGACAGTTTTTTCGTTTACTATGTGTTGCTTTTTCATTATGTCAAAGCTATTAATACGGACTTTCCTTGACAAATAATGATTCTGTTGCAAAAGCTTTGTTTAACTTCTATTTGGAATTTTGCTATTACATATGCAGTATATAGTAAACAAGATATTTGCGGTTGATTTCAGAGCAGGTACTGATGTCTGCATTCTTCACGGTTAGGGTAGCCTGCGATTGTCGTATGTTTTACCAAGCTTTTCAATGCTTTGTTTCTAAAATAATTAAATTTTCTAAAGGCAAAAAGCAAATCCAGTAAAGAAAAAGAATCGCATTTGACAAGAATACATCTGAGAACGCTAACGACTAGTTATATTTTGCCAAATTTCCGTTAGATTGAAAAAGATAGAAACCAATGTACGTGACGTGAAATTTTGCAAAAACTGAATTTGTAGATGATCGCGTATCTATTTCAAATCTGTTTATTCAGTTGAAACTATAGCCGTAACAACAGACGGGCACCCACTCCACTTTAATAAGGAAAATAAACTGATTCGGATACGCGAAAGAAGCACTAGTAAAGGAAAAACACCACACTGACACAAAGTATTCTTTTTTATGCTTGTTTCACAATTAAAGCACGTGAGAAATGAAAACATCTTTCTTTTTTTCTTAAACTTTTCTTGTGCGTGTTTCACGATTATTCACACTTGGTTTTCTTGTGCTTGTGGCTCTAATCATGGTTGTTCTCACTTCAAGTATAAATGAGCCTTCAAATAACTAGAAAAGTAATGCTTACTGAATTATGCGGTGTCTCGAAAAACGGGAAAAAATAAGCGAAGATATGCAAAGCTTTTTTAATTCCATATTTAGTTTTAATGGCCTCATGTAAATTACATTAAATGCTATTACTCGATCGACATATAAATTGAATTTTTGAAGAACAGATGCTTGACTTGAAAATATAATTTTTCACCTTCATGAGTGATATTGTTCAAATTGGTGAATATCCATATAGAAATCGGCTCCTTACCGCGAGAAAAACATAAAAAGACATTAAAAGCTGCAAACTCAATAGTGTGAAGCGGTTTCTTTTAATTAGACTGGATGACTTTCTTTGTGTTTACTCAACAGTTTTAGTTGAGAAAAACTCGCCCCACGGATAAATGGCATACTGCAAGTCTTTTACTCTGGTCATGCTGTAAAAACAGCACGAATTTGTGCGTACTAAAGCATATTTTTTCAGGACTCGATTCAATGCTTCCTCTGCTTCGAAAACAAGAATAATAATTCAAACTAATATTTAAATTCTTGCTCGTTTCCACTTTCCAGTATATATGACAGAGCTTTTAAAGTTTGTAGAACATATACTGAATAGACAGTTTCTTACCTCCCACAGGGGTAGGGTAGTTCAAGAAAACGCTGTTTTGTCATATAAAAATAGGTAGACATCAAGTTATGCAAATTTTTGTTGCAAATTTAGGTGCCCAAGGAAACAAGATTTGACACTTGGATTTGTGGCGTGTTTTTATATTTCTCCGTAACATCGCAGTGGACCGTTTTTATGTAAAACAGTCAATCGTGATGTGACGAAAGAGCTCTCATAATATCTATTATGTATTCAAGATTAAGCTAATCGGCCGTAATAAGTGGGACAAAAAAACATCAGGTTCGGGAACACATTCAGATTCTTTTTCAAGAGAGCAAATATAAACACGCCGACAACCGTGTGAGTTAAGTGAGTCGACTTATCTTGGTAATACATCCAAGTTGATTGGAGTCAAAACAAGGCGTTTGTTACAAAAAAGAGCCGAAACTTTAATCTAATGACGTCTTCGAATACGAATGTGAAAACGAATTTCTTTCGGTAGAAAAAATGTGCACTCGAAGAAGGAAAACAAAAATTTTTCACCAAGAAATAGTTCTGATTTGTCAACTTTAGGGTGGCAAACGAAATCAAGTCTCATAGCGGTGGACTGCATTTGCCTCAATTTTTGAAAGTGCAAAACATTTATTAGAACAGAAAGCAGTACGATAAAAAACAACAGCAATAAATCATCAGATGGAAAGGAAAATAGAAGAATTTTTTCCAGCGACCAAGTAAGTTTTTAGTGTTAAAGAAAAAAATACATAATTTCAGCGAATAAGCCTTTATGTCTCCGGCTGATTCGTATGCAAACAGCTGGTAAAGGAGTCGCGACAATTTTGAAACTAAAAATTTAACGCTTGATATTCGCTTTTTCATTTTCAAGCGTTTAACATTTTGATAGTTCCAAATTTTCGTACAAAGTTTAACTCCTATAAAGTTTGTAGATTGTTTAAGAATGCAAGTATGACAAAACATATTTTCGCTGTTGCCTGTGTCTATATGAGACCGTATTTATATTTTGTATTTATTGACTATGCACTAATTTATTCACTGGATTAATAAATTACAAGTTTAGACCGAAAAGAAATCAATTATTTATGAGAAGCGGTGCCCTCCAAATTTAAGCATGGACGGGCCTTGAAATGTTTTATCTTCTTTTGTTATGTGATAAATATGCGGGGAAAATTCCTTAGTACGTTTACTTGTCTAGGAACGGCGTGTAGTTTAAGGCTAGGAAGCCATAGCCATAGCTTTACACCTCCTATGAACTACAGTCAAAAATTAATTTGCCTTGTTTCTTTTTACATCCGGGAATTCTAGGGGCATCCTTTTTAACAGCGGACCGAAATAAGGTTGGAGTTGAGATGGACGCTCTTTCTGGCGTCTCCTCGATCACTGCTTCCCGCGACAAGCAGAACCAACACGGATATGGACAGACAGGAAACAATGTCAACGATTGTACCATACAGTTACCGTCTTCCTTACGGAAACAATCAGGATCGCAGTCACTTTCTCCCGCTAAATACAGTACAACCCTCGAAACTTCGGACCGTATAGTAATGAATGTAAGTGGGTTAAAATTTGAAACGCATCTGGAAACTCTTGAACAATACCCAAATTCGCTGCTTGGCTGTGAGAGAAAGCGGGCAAAATACTACGATTCAGTTCGAAAAGAATATTTCTTCGATAGGAATCGACCAGCATTCGACGCAATTCTGTTTTATTATCAGTCAGGTGGAAAGTTACTCAGGCCTGCTAATGTGCCAATGGATGTGTTTGCGGATGAAATAAGATTTTATGATCTAGGTGAAGAAGTTTTACATCGAGTAGAACAGGAAGAGGGTTATATTGAAGAGGAAAAACCATTGTTACCGGAAAATAAATTACAGAGGAAAATCTGGCAACTCTTTGAATATCCAGACACATCACTTGCAGCTCGTTTTGTGGCGGTATTCTCCGTGCTAATAATTACCCTATCAATTGTGACTTTTTGTATAGAAACGCTGCCACAGTTTCGGCAGGATGAAAACCAAAAAGTCACCATTATACCTGCCACTAACACGACCAATGCAACAACTGTGGTAAAAGAACCCGAGCGTTTCGTTCAACCGTGGTTCGGCCTAGAAACGGCCTGTATAATATGGTTTACATTCGAGTATCTTATGAGACTTCTCTCGTCTCCGCGAAAGCGGGCATTTATTTTCTCAGTGTTGAATATTATAGACATTGTTGCAATTTTGCCTTACTATATAACACTCCCTATGCAAAATACAAAGGCCTCGTCGCTTGGCGTACTTCGGGTCATACGACTGGTTAGAGTGTTTCGTATCTTCAAGTTGTCGCGACACTCGCGCGGCCTTCAAATTCTTGGACATACATTGCGAGCTAGCTTAAGGGAACTCGGTCTGTTAATCTTTTTCCTTCTTATCGGCGTAATCCTGTTTTCGTCGGCTGTGTATTATGCAGAAGGCGGTGAAACAGGCACTCACTTTACGAGTATTCCCGATGCATTTTGGTGGGCCGTCGTCACAATGACAACAGGTATATACATCTATATTACATTTTATTCCTTTGTAATAACCAGTTACACGGTACTTACAGCGCCATAATCACGGTTAATATAACTGTTTCAACTTAGAATATTCAACTAGAAAAAATATATTGAAAGCAGGCACGGCTTGTAACATAAAAATCAGATAAAATATTTGCGGCTTAGTGGGGTTTCTCTTGCGACTGAAATTTTATCCATCTAAACTTTGATAACGAACACAGAAAAAGCGCGCAATTCGCGATGCGTGACTTCTAATATTTTTATTCTGAGACTTGTTTACCCTTGTTAAGAGTTTTGTTGTCCGGTGCGTTCATTCTCTGGGATTGTTAATGTGTCTTCATTCAGATCAGTGTATGTTGAGCACATGCCGGCGAGCAGTTCAAAGAATAATCTATGATAATTTTAACAAAAATTCTGACAGTATGATAACATACCCCTTTCTGTCTCCAAAGAAACTTCGTACTCACGCCAAAACAACGACTTTTAGGCTCTATAGGCTAGAACGTTCGATGAGATATTATCAAACCTTGGATTTGCTCTTCCAGCACGTGGTTATACCGCTTGCCATTTAATAAGTATGAAAAAACCTGTCTAATTGCCTAGCAGGTTTTTCAACATACATCGAGAGAAAGAGAACAAAATATTTAGTTCTAGGGTTTTAGTCTACGAAAGTATTTTTTCAAAGTTTGCAAGCGAGATTTATTTCTTTATATAATAAGCATCCTTATGAATTTACCGAAACCACACACACGAACTAGCGTGCTTACAAATATTTCTTCTTGCTTGAGTGACATTCTTCGTTTTGAACATTTCAAATGTATTCATGAGGCTATGTACAGAAGGCGAGAAGGGCCAGGCTATAATTAATTTTAGAAGCTCGAGAAAAGTTTTAAATCCAAATAATTGTATTAAATCGTTGACCAATATTTTATTCAAATCATGAAAACTTTTTCAAATTATACTTTTTTTTTCAAATCTCAATTTGTTTTTGGAAATTCTGAAAATTTTTTTAAATCCAAATATGTTTTTAAAATTCTGAAAAGTTTTTCAAAATCACTAGAAGTTTTACAAAATCCTGAAAAGTTTTACGAAATCCCGAAAAGTTTTTCAAAATCCTGAAAAGTTTTTCAAAATCCCAAAAAGTTTTACAAAACCCAGAAAATTTTTACAAATCGCGAAAAGTTTTACAGAATCCTGAAAAGTTTTACAAATTCTCGAAAAGTTTTACAAAATCCCGAAAAGTCTTGGCTGATAACTATTCCAAACAAAACGTTTCAAACAACAACCAAATAAAGTCTTACCACAGGTAGCCCAGTAATTTTCTAAGAATCACCTTAATCAGGGCATCCTTCGGTTAGTATCAAAAAATTGAAATTCCACAAAGTTATTTTTGACTAGCTCTGTTACAAACAAGTTGGATGATGGTTCAAGTGAGCTGAATTTAAATTTCATAAAATATTTGATTGAAAAAGATATTTGGCCACTTTTTTTGCAAAATCAAATGGTAATACTATTAGAAACTGAATACTGCTATACCCTTTGCACTTAGAAGTGATGTGACTACACCTACCGTAAATTAATCAGTTGTAACAAAATGATGTTTAGAAATGGAAACAACAATGTTAATCTTGGTGTGAGAGCATGATTAAGTCTCAGAGTTAAGTAATAAAAAAACAGCAAATATAAAATCCAGTCTTTTGAGCATATGCATGTGAAAATGGTACAAGAGGTTAAGGCTTGTTCACTAGTCATATAAAGTCTTATGAAATTATTTATCTTATGTTTTGTTGCCATTTCACTTACATTAGCCTGCTCTTTCCATGGATGCCTATTTTTTATGTAGCTTGTAACACAACTCAGGGTTCCCAGTAGAAGCCGGCAACCACCGAATTCCGCCACCTGTCAAGATGAAAGGAGCCACCTGTGCTAGCAATGTTTAGCTGCAAGGCAAGGTTTAGCTCTCAAGGTTTAGCCGCCTGTAATTACTTCTTGGCCGTCTGATAAAAAAACTACTGAGAACCTTGCAACTCCAAAGAGCCTATTTTTGTACAATGTTGCTGCAAAGATAATTTAAAATACTAATAATACTTATAGTATGTACATAGCCCCTAATGTAGCATTGCTTGTAGTTTGCCCAAGTGGTAGTAATAAATAAGGTCATGTTAGTAGTGGACATTACTCTTTAAATCTACCATAAACAATAGTGAGTCTGAGTATTAATAATTAACTTACGTCATGTTGTTAGTGAATGTTACCCATTAAATCTACCATAAATAATAGTGAGCCTGAGTGTTAATAATTGACTAAGGTCACATTGGTAGCAGTCATTACTTCTTAAATCTACCATAAATAATAGTGAGCCTGAGTGTTAATAATTGACTAAGGTCACATTGATAGCAGACATTACTCCTTAAATCTACCATAAATAATAGTGAGCAAGAGTGTTAATAATTGACTAAGATCACATTGGTAGCAGACATTGCTTCTTAAATCTACCATAAATAATAGTGAGTCTGAGTGTTTGTAATTAACTAAGGTCACATTGGTAGCAGACATTACCCCTCAAATCTACCATAAGTAATAGTGAGCCTGAGTGTTAATAATTGACTAAGGTCACATTGGTAGCAGATATTATCCCATACGTCTACCATAAATAATACTGAGTCTGAGTGTTAATTATTAGTTAAGCTCACATTGGTAGCTGACAGTACTTCTTAAATCTAACATAAACAATAGTGAGCCTGAGTCTTAATTATTGACTAAAGCCCTGGTCAAATGGCCATGATAGTTGACAATAGTCCATGATAGTCAAAGCGCGTGCTTCTGCTTGACCACCAGCTATCAATGATGCACTATCATTGTCAACTATCATTCGTTTTGAGCTAGTTCAAAATCTTCATAATAGTCTATGATAGTTTTTTTGTTTGACCACATGAATATAATTGTCCATATATGATAGTTGATTATAGTGAGGAAAGATCCAACTATCATCAAATATCATGCATCGTTTGACCACACACGTATGATTGTCCATGATAACTGATGATAGTTAGGAAAGATCCAACTATCATCAACTGTCATGCATTGTTTGACCACGTGCATATGATAGTCCACGACAGTTAATGATAGGAGAGAACCAATTATCATCAACTATCATGCACTGTTTGACCAAGGCTTAAGGTTTCATTGTTAGTGAGTCTGAGTGTTAGTAATTAACTTAGATAGTGTTGTTAGTGATCAATACCCTTTAAATATGCCATAAATAATAGTGAGTCTGAGTTTCAATAATTAACTAAGGTCACGTTGGTAGCAGACATTACCCCTTAAATGTACCATAAATAATAGTGAGTCTGAGTTTCAATAATTAACTAAGGTTACATTGGTAGCAGACATTACCCCTTAAATCTACCATAAATAATAGTGAGTCTGAGTTTCAATAATTATTTAAGGTTACATTGGTAGCAGACATTACTCCTTAAATTTATCATAAATAATAGTGAGTCTGAGTGTTAATAACTAATTAAGTTTGCATTGGTAGCGAACATTACTCCTTAAATCTACCATAGATAATAGTGAGCCTGAGTGTTAGAAGCCTTAGAAAGCTGTTTTTCCCTTTTAAAGCAACATTAGGGACTTTAAAAAACGAGGACGGAAGCAAAGACGACGGCGGTTGTGAGAAATATTATTTCCTTTTTAGTTTTGCCGATTTAGATCATCGATAAATTTTCATTGTGGACTTTGTAGAAGATTCTGGAACAGTAAATTGTAAAAGGTTCATTGTCAAAGGCGAACAAAAGCTCCAAATTTTGTTTGACGTTGTCGTTGTCCACGGAACCCCAAAAATGAACTTTTTGCGGCGCTTCATTGAAGACGACGGTGAACAACTGGTCACCTTGCAACATTCCAACGTGCAATTATTGTATTTTGTAATTAAGGCTATTGTTTTTTTCCGTTCTCGTCGTCGTCACCGTCCTCGCATCTTAAAGTCCCTTTTGAAAGTCTCTTTTCAAGACAGAAGTAGGAAGGTAACTAACTATCAGCTGACCCTCCCCCCCATTTCCGGATTAGCTTTAGCCCTATATGGAAATTATTATAATTTTAAAAATGTAAATGAAAAGGAAGCAGGAGATTCTAGTGGTGGTTTGAGAAATAGTTTAATTTTCTGTTCTTTTTTAGTTGGTTATGGTGACATGCGTCCAATAACATTTTGGGGTAAACTGGTGGGTTCATTGTGCGCTATATCTGGAGTTCTAACTATTGCACTTCCGGTTCCGGTCATTGTGAGTAACTTTAATTACTTTTATCATCGGGAAAATGAACAACGCGCTGCCGAGGCGAGCAAAAAAGAGAAGGAGCGAAAAGAAAGTGAGCGTTTGCAACGAGAAAAGGAAGAGATTGAAAAGGAAGAAAGATTATTACAGAATCAGCAGAATGAGATTCATAAACACGAGACTACGATAGATCACAACGGAATGAACGGGCCAGAATCAACTGGAGTTGAGCTAGAAGAAGTCACATCACTTCCGACAAAGTCAACACCAACCCATTCCAAAGCCAACACAGCCGTCGTGGCGAACTCTATGCCTGCAGTAAATCTCGACGATTCACAAGTGCGATTCGAAACCGGTGTGTGACGTTCTCAAGTGATTTATGCGAAGATTTCTTACTTCGGTATATCTTGAGTTATAGGACACCATACAACAACAAATTCTGTTCCCGGCGTCAGGATTGCAGAAGAAACAACGGACGGCAACCTTGTATAACCTAACGGAATGCCGCGAAAATACGGCCCCATCTGGAGGGTAATACCACATAGTATCACACGATAAAACACGTGCATTAATAAATTATCGAAGAAATCGATGAAATCGAAAGCTGGCTTTTAAAAATGAATTATACAAAGAAAACAGAGATCGAACAATATATAAATGTTCTTTGTGGAATGACTTTGAAAAAGTTGTTCCAGAACGACTGCTTTTGGATTTCTGTGGTTGTGACGGAAATTAGAAATGAATTGCAAAAATAAAAACAAACACCTAAGAGATTTTTCGTTAGAAATATTAATATTCATTTTTCTACAAAATCAACTAATTTATTATTGATGAGATTTTATCACCTAAGTAACAAAAATAATTTTTCTTGACATTTTTGTACTATTTTGCTTTTGGCGAGGGTTTGATTCAGTGTCGGTTTCAGCCAATGTACTTTTAATAAATACAACACTCAGAAAACGAACGAAAATATTAGGTCGCGAATAGCATTTCTGATGATGAAAATGTTTTTTTCTTGTTTGACACAAAGAAATATTCGCAGGTTGAAAAATGCATTTTGTGCCATTCGGTTGTTATACTAGGAGAAAGGTTATTATTAGGTCAGTTTTCAGCAAGATCTGAAATGACCGAGAATTGCCGATACTACTGTGTAAAGAAAAACACGCTCATCCAGTTCTCGAAAAATTCGATTATATACGAACTCTAATATAAAAAAATTTATCACCGAAAAACAGTTTTCTTAGCATGGCTGTGGTCGAGTTCAGGAAACCAAATTGAAAAATTGGTTACCAAGAAGTTGCTACAAATACTTCTTTGGGTGTCTTCTGAAATAAAAAAAATGTAAATAAATTAAGACTTATAAATGAACCAAGTGTCAGCTAGAGAAAACATTGAAAAATGCAAGGCACAAAAACGTTTATTATTGAGATGAGAAACTGGATTTGTTTGGTGAAGTATTCTCGATTTGATTACTTTTCAAATCAAAAAATATCCTGGTTCTTTATTCAAGATTATCTCTCATTCACAAAAAATCACTTTTCTTATTTAAGGTCTTTTAAAACATTCTTTTTCATCATAGCGAGAATACAACTAGCTGTAAGTGTAATGTATTTTGTCTCGCGTTAATTTCAATTCTTAGATAAGTACCGTTGCTTTATGGCTTTTTCTATCGTTGTCTCTCGTTAAGCAAATACTAAGATGAATTGTTTTTCAAGATAAAAAAACTAGAATAAAGCATAAGAAAATTTGGTTCGTTTCCAAGCTACAGTTATAAGCGCCTTAAAGCGCTTTAAGAACTAACTCTATTGAAGACACTACGTATTTCTGTAATAATGCTTCGTTATCTCTTGCCACTAAGAACACATGAATCTTTTTAACTGGAGATAAATTTACTAATATTTTGTGTCCTAGAAATGAATGCTTAAAACTGCCTGGCAAGAAGTGACCGTTACCATAGCAAATCAATTAAAACTGAAACAATGAAAGTTTCTTCGCTGCGTGGTGGTTGTGTTTTAAAATTAATTTAACCAGAGCGGGGTATACCGAATTGAATTCTGACAAATCACCTGCCACGACCGTCTCTGTTGTTTTTTTTCAGATGTTTCAGAAAACATTTCCTCGTTCACTATATATATGCTTTTGAATAAAAAAATCTTAAAATAAAACGTGTCTAAAATATTTGTGAAAAAATCACTCAAAACTTAATGATTCCATAATTTGAACTTTCGTCATCCAAAATTATCTAATCCAGAGTTTAAAATTGAGAAATTTCATGGTCGCTTTTTGTGACGGGTTGTAAAACTTTAGTCGCAAAATTAAAAAAAGTTAAGCGCTAAATTGCGATCAATCTTGAATTTTAATCGCAAAAGGACCATTTTAGCATGAAGGGGGGGGGGATGGGGCTAATGCGATAAGAACTAAGTGTACTTTATAGACTAAGTATTGCAGATGCATTTAAACCGACTAAGAGCTGCAGTGTACAAACATACTGGGAAAATCAGGCTTCTATTTTTTTAAAACTCAGTAATACGAATAATGTGGAATAAATATAGCTAAAATTTCTTACGCAAACGTTTAATAGAGTGGTAAAGTGTGACGTCACAAAAATAAAAATTTGTGAACTTATGGATTTTTTTAAGATCATCCGAGAGATGAAGACTAAGAATGTATCCTTGCTAAAAATCAGCATCTTGGTGCAAATTGGCGGCGAGATATTACCACATTTATGCACTAATGACTCCATACATATCCTTGAAATGGCTTTGTTCCTCACGTTAGGAACCAAGCCAATTTTTTGTATGAGGTCATCATATCATAACCGTGCCTATATCTCTTCACTGATTGGTGGTGAAAAGCTAAATTTCGGCATGGAAGCATTTTTAATTTTGTTCTTTCTAAATATAATTACGGAATAAGTGATAGCCTGCGTTGCAGACAGTCTATTCCTCTCGAATAGTCCGATATCGACGGTTGAAAGAGCTTGGGGCCGGCTGCTTCGCAGGCTAAATAAGTGATTTCACAAATAAACATTTTGTGACGTCATCACTTGAGTACTCTATCCACACGTAGTTTATAAAAATGCCTACGTGCCTAGGAGTTAAATTTTTTTTGTACGTTGACTGTTTAAAAAGCTTGTGTTTAGCGAACAGGTGCACTATAGTGCCTACAAGAGAAAGTTGGTGTATTTTGTGAACACGTAAACTACGAAAATTCTTACTCGAGTTAGTTTAAACTTTGGTCGTACGTAGATTGTTCAAGCCTGATTTTTGTTTGGCCCCTTCACAGCCGCTGCCGATGGCTTGCATGACGACTCAGGCAGCGGCTGCGAAGGAAACTAGACTCTTGTGGGTACACGTAAAATGCAAAAATTCTTACTTGACTAACCCCCAGCTCTGAATCAGGAGGACACAAAATGCTCAAGACTATCGTATGCGTACCTCATGGTGTTAGTCGTCATTTTACACATATACCAATAATGCTTTCGAGGAGTATTTTTTCGAACGTTGACTTATTAAAAAAAGGCTTACTTGAACTAACATTTCTTCATAGGAAGACGTGGGTTTTGGTATTTAAACGGACCAAACATGTTGGTTAAACAACAAACATTGTTGAACCCAACATGTTTGATTCGTTTGAACTTTGACTTTGTTCAAACTTTTCATCAAACATTGTCCAACATCTACGCTCGCGTGACCAACATTGTTGATAGTGTTGGGATTCGTTTGAACACTCGAGTATCAAACACCCAACAATGTTTGATGATGTTTGACTCACGTGTTTGATCCGTTTAAACGGGCCTTTACGGTATTAGCTGTAATTTAATAAGCTCTTTGAGAAATGTATTCACAATTACTTTGTAGAGGACAAAGGACTAAAAACAAGGTTTGTGATTGGCCGAAATAAGGTTGGGGTAAGCTTTTTCTTTCTTTTGATTGGTTCAAGAATCTGGGTCCTCTACACAAAGTAGAAGCCCTTTAAGTGTATAAAAAGTTGACCTTAAATTGTTTTTTAAGGTAGCCGCTCGATCTTGTTCACCAAAAAGTCAATTTTGCGTTTCTTTAGGGACCCCTTAACAACACAAAAATTATCCGCGATAGTTTTGTGCCCTGAAAACATTGACAACAGAGAAAACCTCAAACAATTTTTTTTAATAGTATAACGAAATTTTAAGATACAGCTTTTCACATTTTCGATATCAGAGCTGTGCTTTACCGCTGCCATTACGTGCCATTAAGATCGTAAATAAAAACAAAGTAATTTATGAACAAATCTTACGTCCGATCCCAAGAATACACTAACTGAAACAACATAAATTGTGTGAAAAACAGAAATGACTGTACTGGCCAAAAATTTAACACTGGAAGCTGAAAGGGAAGAGATAGATTGTATAAAAATGCCTGATTTGCGAAAATCTCCAGCTATGGTAGTTCAACAGAAGACAAATATTTACGACGCTATTTGCTTACACCCGAATGGCTTCTAAATCTAATTAGTGTTAAAACAATCTATCAAAAAAATCTGGTAAAACACATTTTATTACCTTGCTCATATAAAAAATGTAAAATATTTGACAAATGCCACTTTAAACCAGGCAATATTTAGATCACAAGTTATGTAAGAAAACTTTAAAATGGCAAGCTAATATATCTGTTAAAGATAACATATTAAAGCTGTCTTCCAGAATATTGAGAGATGTTACTTTCTTGCTTGAAACAACGTAGCCCGGACTATTATTAAATAGGATTATTCCATAAAAACTTACGTGATTCCCATTTTTAACACAAGCATCATATTATGGACAGAATTGGTTCTAAATGTACTAACAGTTGTCATAGCTTTAAATTAGAGCACAGATTGGTATAGATACAGTTACCGTGCAACAACCTACTCCAACCCAAGAGAATAATACAGTCTTTAACCCTTTCAATCCCAGTTATATTGCTGAATTCTCCCAACTTGTTCCCACACTTTGTATTAGCAAGTTTGAGAGAATTTTACTTTTTATCTTAAGTAGTTCCTATATTCTTATTACCAAATGTCTTATTTTGTATATGTTATGTAAGGAGAAGTTGGGTGCTGATAACTGATTGGGAGTGAAAGGGTTAATCAATCCTGAACAACACGTAAATGGTTGACGATTATAGTCCAAATAGTTCTCTAAGTAAAAACATTTGTGGTTTGATTTGTCCAACAGTCCTGTCCACAATACTAAAACAGCAAATATGGCTAAAGCTTTCCACTGATGTCCCTTCGAGTTCCGCCACATGTGGAATAAAACTGAAAAAAAAAAGAAAGTACACATGGAAATTAAGAAACCGTAGCAAATGTATATCGCAAAACAGGGCTACCGCGTGCCAATAAAAGTATTTAGTTTTTTTGCAGATTTAATGCCTTAAAAATGTTGTAAATTTGCAAGTTGTTTTTGCGGTCTTACAAGGCAATACATATGTAGTTTTTCTTGCAAGCATGCTATCTTTCTTCATACAGCGTAATTTTAACAGGAAGCATAATAATAATAATAATAATAATAATAATAACAACAACAACAACAACAACTTAGGATTTATATAGCGCCCTTTTCATATGGATATGATCAAAGGCGCTTTACAATGATCATTACAAGTTGAGGGTCTTAGATAGTCCGCTGGAGTGGCTCATAGATAATATCATCAAGAAATGCCCTCAGAAGAACAGACAGACCACAACACCGGGATCACTTCCCTTCTCTTTTCGACAAGTGCGTCGGTTCTTTTGAGTTCCTCGACAGAGTGATCGAGAGACTGGACCTACGGTTTAACGTCCTTATCCGAGAAGACGCGAAAGTCTAACCA
>JAOTRI020100484.1:0-14249 GCA_028564885.2 Zoanthus sanctaehelenae
AACTTGTTCCTATACACTCTATTGAACAAGTTTGAGAGAATTTTACTGTTAATCTTCTGTAGTTTGCTTTATTTGATCAACTCTCAGTCAGTCTCATTGCCAAAAGTTTTATTTTGTATGTGTTATGTTATGAGAAGTTGGGTGTTGATAACCGACTGCGACTTAAAGGTTTAAACGTTTTCGAGCATTAGCTCATCTTCAGGATAAAATGTAAAGTAACTAACAAGAAAACACTGCATGCAGTTTATTAACTCACAAAGTTGTCTCCACAAAATGTCTTGCCTGTTCCAAGGCTTTTTAAGTGAAGAACATAAGGAACTGACCGATGAATATAAGGCAAAAATTATTTTATATCTCTTTCTAAAATGTTTTTCTAAAACTAAAAGTCCAGAATTTCTTAACAAAAATATCGAATTTTCCCACAAAGTGTCACAAAGAAACGTTACTTCCGTCAACCCCTTCCCTCACCTCCAAACATAAAATTAACGTTTCTTGTGGACAAAATCGATATGTGAGGCTTCCCAGAGACACCAGCCAAAGAAATGGCAAAAAATTAAAGAGGCAGCGCAAGAATGAAGACTGTGGATGCCAAGAGTCGTATAGCAATCATTTATTGAGAAACCCGTAACAGAAAAAAACAACAACCAATCATACAATACAAGACCATACAAATAAAACTAAGAAAAGTTCCCAAAAAGATAGAAATACAATCGAACAGCAGTTGATCAGTTAAACTTTCATTGTTTTATTCATAATTAAAACCAGCAAAGTAATCAGATAATCAAACGCATTAAAAAGTTCTCAAAAACTTTTATGAGTTTTTCACCACGCTATCAAGGCACGGATAAGATGACATGTTTTGTTTAATTTCTATTCTAAAATTATATTTTTCTCGTTAACAAAGAGAAAAACGATATACAAAGCATGTATATGATATTAACTTTCACGACTAGGATGTAGAGCTAAACAAATTTCCCACGTCATTTCCGTTCTTCATAGCGCTATGAAAATGCAGTTTTAGCCCAATTAGTAATAATAATAATAACAATAATAATAATAATAATAATAACATTAATAATAATAATAATTGTAGACTTGATTACAATTTCAATGTGGACTCTGTTGTATCTAATTTCCTCCCAAGATACAGAAATATTTCCCAAAGATCATTCGAACTCCCAATTCTCAAGGCTCTATTTCAATTACACTAGCTTGAAGACCAACGCCTCTAATTATAGCAAAGATTGAATATGTAGCTTGATCTGTTCAAAGTTCCAAATAATTAAAGGTGACGGTTTACAGCCAAATGTAATAGAAATGAGTTGGGTCAAGATGAATCGAGGTTCGAATTTGGTCTTCGGATTGCAGTAATAGTATTTCTTTCTTGCTGGTTAATTCTTCTAATTTGTAAGGGTTGCACTCTTCTATACCCTGTAGCTTAGCTTATGAACAATGAGTCTCTTTAACTTTTACTGGTATCTTATAACTAGTAGACGTGGCTACTATTATACTATATTAACTGTAACTAAATATCGAATGATTGTCTAAGAATAAACTCTTGTAGTTGCAGCGCGTACAAAGATAATAATAAATTCGTAATTGATTTAAAGCTGTAAGTGTGCGTGAAACTAACAATCATCTTGATTTATCATAAAAGAATGAGACTCAAAAGTAATGAATATTTTTAAGTTTGAAAGGTTGTATGGTACTATACTTGAGATTAAGCAAAATTGTCTTCTGGAGGATGCAGTGAATCGAGCGAGATGGAGAGTGGGAGTGGGAGAGATTGCTGATAGAGTGGGGTAAATACGGCCACCCTCGTTTACGGGCCAGGATAAAACCGGATCAAAACTGGATTGATGATGATGATGATAATGACTCCACAACTGTAATGAGTTAAAATTGTCTTTCATCAGGCTTGCTGTGAATGAGTTGCAGAGTTTTCAGTACCTCCCAAGAACCAGCGAGCCCAGACAGATTCTAGCTGAAGACAAAACTCGCAGTCATGCTGATCATGTGGGACAAGGATTTGATCGCATGACAACAGCTGCTGTGGGAGTTCTAAAGGCTGTCCATGTTGACGAAACGTAAGTGTTGATAGTTACAAGAGTTTTGATAATAGTGAGAATAATGGTCGGGTTAATGATAAAATTAATGTGATGATGATTTAACAAGTGTTACTGTATAGTGACAATGAAGATGATGATGATTAATTGCTAGGAGAATAAAATTAATAATGAAGACGAAGATTATACATAGAGTACAGTACATGATATTGATAATGAGGATGGTAATGATTTAAGCAGCTTGTTTGATATTGATGAGGATGATAGTGGTAATTAGTGTATGACAATAATTTGGGTTACAGGTCTCACACGGTCACAAAAAGTTGTGAAAAGTCATTGAATTTGAAAATGCATATTCCAGGCCTAGAAAAGTCATGGAATTTTGGGAAAATGTCCAAGGTCATGGAAGAGTCATTGAATTCTGACTATTGAGCTATGAGTATGGTTTTTGGTGAAAATGATTTTTATATAATAATTGAGCGCCAAAAAAACGCCGTTGTTGCACGCACATGTTATTATGCATTGCATACATGACGTATAATAATGTTTTTTTTGCTCGACTATCATTTTGCACAGTCTCGCATTGTTCAGAAAAGATCATTCACATTTTAATGCTGGATTAAAGTGCAATTAGGCTGTTGTGCTGGAGTCTATTATTATTTGTTGATTTCTTGATATTTCTGGGCCGTGGAAAATGGCAGTTGGTCTTAAAAAAGTCATGGAAAAGTTATTGAATTTGATTCCTTATTCTCGGAGTGAACCCTGGGTTATGTTGATAATTGTGATTAATTATAAGGAGTATAATGGATGTAATTATTATAGTTATAGTATGAGGATGATGCTAATTATCACAATTTTTTATTACAGTAGGATGGTGGTGGTAGCTACCTATGATGTCCACTTAATTTTTCTACTTGTTTATAGATCATACTCTAGTTTGTGACTTTACTTGTATTTTTTAAAATAATGTTGTATAAGAGAAATAACAATTAAGGCCATAAATACTTCCAACCAGATGTTCTTTTTGGTGCAAACCTTGCAAGCTACTATCCTAACATTGGTCTTTTGAGTGACAGTTTGATTGAAACAAGCCGCAAGTTGCTTGGAATTCTAACATCTAGCTCCTGATTGTGTGTTGTATTTTACGCACAATACACTCAATTTCTCCCATTTTCTGCTTTTGCAGAAAAGCTGTAGAAAGACGCGATTGTTTTGGTGGCGTAATTGCTTGGTTATATGGTTTTTGTAACGTAGAGTTTTCTACCCTAAAGAACGCTTGGAAAACTTTTGGAATTTTCTTATCCTTAGTCAGCAGTGCCTACGGATTGATAACGAAACTAATTTTATTGCTAATGAAGGTTATGTAAATTGCTTTGCTCACCAAAAAGATGAAAATACCTTTTTGTAATCTTCTTTCGTGGTGTCGGTCTCCGTCTTACTTAATCTGCGCAAAAAAACACCAGGAGCAAGTATTTCCCAGACCTTTGAACTGTTAAATCCCCGCTCATTCCCCGCGCCCGTGACAGTCACGTGCAGTTAAATCCCGGCTCTCTTAATAGAAGCAGTTGTCAAGTACCAATTAAAGACTGGCAATGGACGCGTTAAATACCGGATATGTCGCGGGGGTCGGGGAGGAGGGGGCGTGGTTTCAATTGACTGGCTCATTAACTATAAGCCAGGGTTTTTTTTCCGTTTTGATCAACAATACAACAGGGAATGTTAAAATGTTATTTTGCTGCTATTCTGTGACGTTTATAATGTCCCATGTTTTCATTTTAGACCAAACCTCAACAGAGACTGCAAGGACGTGGTCTGCTTTCATGCTGCTGATTTTAACCAATGTGTTCAGAAGTTGCAGCTCGACCTGCACGAGCCCCCAGTGGCACAGGTGTGTTGCGAGACACTATACTCATTGAACAGTTTCTAATATGAATTTTAACGAGCATGCACAATGAGTAATTCCCACGTTTTCACGATCCACAGGTATTATGAATAACATCCATTCCTGGATAATTTTTTGATTCTTTTTTAAAGTGTTTTCATTTTTATCGCTTTATTAGGATCAAGTGTTTTCATTTTTATCGCTTTATTAGGATCACAAGATTTGAGAGATTTTCAAGACTCGTGGACCACCAAAACAGTGAAAGTTATACACTGTGCGTGGTTGCAATTGAGTGCGATTAATGTAATTGTTTTAAAAAAAATACTCTGAAAATGAAGCAAAACAACAAAGATACATTTTATGATAAACCATTGTTGAAACTGTAAAATGATACTTCAAATTAAGTTTTTTTTTCTAACCATTTTGAAATTATTTATACCATCATTTCTTTCTATTTTAGTTATTACTGGGATTATTTTACGAAACGTTTAAAACGTGGGAAAGGAAATCTGTATTGCACAATATTTCCCAGACATTATCTATCACCTATAACAAGTACTGTAGCCAATCAGATTGCAGTATTTTCGATAGATAGTGACTGCTTGCTATCAATGTGGTATAGGTACAGTGGCACCATTGTGCTAGCACATTTGCTAACTTGAACCCACAAAATTGGGCATTACAGCTTGCTATCAATGTGGTATAGGTATAGTAACATCATTGTGCTAGCACATTTGCTAACTTGATCTACAAAATTAGGCGTTACAGTTTGATATCAATGTGGTATAGGTACAGTAGCATCATCGTGCTAGCACATTTGCAAACTTGAACCCACAAAATTGGGCGTTACAGCTTGATATCAATGTGGTATAGGTACAGTAACATCATCATGCTAGCACATTTGCTAACTTGAACCCACAAAATTGGGCGTTACAGCTTGATATCAATGTGGTATAGGTACAGTAACATCATCGTGCTAGCACATTTGCTAACTTGAACCCACGAAATTGGACGTTACAGCTTGATATCAATGTGGTAGTATGTTCATACGAGAGTGGCTTCAAGTTACTTACTGATTGCAGCTGCTTTCCAACCACAAGGTCCTCATTTTGATCCCGGCATTTTGTCGAGATGCGGACATTCGACCTTTTCATCCGTGTACGGCAACTCAGCTTCCCACCCTTCCGGGTGGGTAAATGAGTGCCAACATTTACTGGGAGCAAACCTGCAATGGGGGAATCTTCTTCCTTTTAACACTAAAGAAACCGGAGATACAGTAAGCTCCATGGATCACTAGGCTTGTAAAGATTCAGCAAGTTAGCAAGTAGTTTGTGCTAGTATGATAGATAACAATATATATTGCGGTAACTCAGAATTTCCACTCTCCAATGCACATGTCGAGTTGCTCATTTATAAATAGGGACTTAAAGATGCGAAGACGGAGACGACGACGTGAACAATAGCCTTAATTACAAAGTACAATAGCTGCACGTTGGAATGCAGCAAGCTAATCACCTGCTCGTCGTCGTCTTCACTGATACGTCTCGGAAAGCTCACTTTTGATGTTCTGAGGACAACGTGAACGTCAAACAACAAAATTTGAAAATTTCTTCGAGAAAGAACTTTTAACTTTCTACTGTTCTAGAATCTTGTTCAAAATCTAAAAAGAAAAATTATCGAGAAAAAAATAAACGAGAATTAATATTTTTCACAACTGCCGTTGTCTTTGTTCGCGTCCTTGTTTCTTGAAGTCCCTAACGAAAGATTGTTTAGCTCCTATTAAGTCATATGCTGTATTGTTGCAGTGCTTGTCGTGGGTTGACGACGCTAAACTCAACCAGTTGAGACGAGAAGGCATCCGCTACTCCAGAATTAGACTAAGAGACAATGATGTGTATTTTATTCCACGAAATGTCGTCCATCAGTTCAAGACAACATCTGCTTGCACAAGCGTCGCGTGGCATTTGAGACACAGATTGTACTATCCAGAGCTAAGGAAGGCAGAACGACGCGTATCGGAAGAACGACAACAAACTCAATAAGTATTAGATCACAAAGTTTATTATATTAACTCACATGTCTTATATTTATTATCAAAGTAGTGGACTTTTATTTTAACTTATACCAGTCTGTGTATAAATTATGTTGGTGATGATTTTATAGGATTGTAGAACTACGAGGAATACAACAAACACTCCATTTAAACTATAGACCTTATTAATAAATGGCGGTGATTTCAATATTCTTTTGTATTAGCCCTTCTTGCCTCGTTTTGAGTAACATATTCTGTTGAAAGTTTAACCCAAAAACGAGGCTAGTAGGGCTAATTTGAATGAAGACAAAAGGATATTAAAACGGCCGCCATAAAGTATATAATGTGTGTGTATATATATACATTTACTGATTTAGAAAAGATTTTTAAAGCACACTTTCTCGATTGTAACATACTATAGTGGTGACTTTCCCACCATATTTATTCGTCTGGTTTAAACCAGAAAAATTTGAAGGCAATCGTGAGATTATTTGCCAGGTATAAAGAAATAGAAGTTAATATTTCGCATCAAACATAAAAAAACATGTCGGTGCCCGTATTCTTATAAAAAATACGTGAACTCTCCACGACCAGTTTAGTGGCTTTAATCTGAAAAAGAAATTCGTTTGCAAAACTAAACTTCCTCCTCATCAGTTTTTAAATTTAATGAAGCTACGTTGGAGATAAATTGTGTTGTACTTTAAAAAACAGATTTAGGTTCATGGTTTAACATGTGCGTGATGCGATGAATTATTCCGTATCTAAAACAGATTATCTTCGTCTCTTTGTACAGCAGGTGGCAAATGTTTTACTCAACAGTGCTCTGATGTAATCATAATAATTGATTATTGTATTGATAATTAATATTGGAGTGTAGATAATAGGAAACTTATGCAACCAGGACTTGAACGTGACCGATGATCGCTGAGAGAATAGCATCTTGCTCAATGCTTTTTCGTGCGTGTCATTTGGGTTTATTTTCGCTGCCATAGATTTTGAGAATAGAGAAATGATTCAATGTTTTTCTTTGAAGCTAAAGAATTATTGAAAAATGATTTTCCTGTTACGTTCTCGCTAAGACAAGGTCTTCTGACTTTGTAGTTTTAGCACCAACTGCATGCACTTGTTCAGCCCAGTACATTCCAACGTACAGTTATTATATCTACTATTGTTCTTTGCCGTCGTTCGGGTCACCTTCTTCGTTGCATAAGGTCCAAGTTGGCCGCTGTAAACAGGTTTTGCAATTTAGGAACTAACAATTTTTATTGTTTTCCTGTCAAAAAATTCTTTTTGATGTGAGGGTATATGATCTCGTTAACAGACCATTTTCTTTGGCACAGTGCAGTTCAACAATTACTTCATAAAGTTGTAGGCCATTTTAATACCCCTCTTCCCCTTGTGATTACAGTTGTCACCAGCAAGCCCAATCCTATACTATATGTAGTTAAGTAATCGTCATCCACCTCCTACATCCAAGAACAAATGTTTAATGAAGGTTCTGTTATTAAGGTGTTGTTTTCCCCTGTAAACACAGTTGTATATACCTCCCCCTGCGTAAACAGCTGTTATTTAACGAGTTACTCCCCCTACCCATGCAAAAAATATTTATTTGATGACAACTCCTCCAAAGAGACCTTTTAGTTATCTTACTCAAAAGCTCCATTTTCCGAGTTAAGAATCTCAACTGATAGAAAGCAACCAGTTAGCTATTTATAAAGTTTGGTGATTTTAATTTTTGGCTCTCCGAGAACAAATCCATTCAGTCGTTCGAGTTGGGGGGGTTTAAATCCCCAGTCTTTCGAACGCGTTCAGATCCCCTTATACTCTGGCCTTTGAGCCATGCCGTCTCTTAACATACAAGCAACCAACTTTACTAGTCTAACCTCGTAAAAGATATCCAAAATATATTTTAACTATCCTCAAGCGCATTATCAGATCTAAAAATATTTAAATGATTCGTTTCTTGACGATTCTAAAAGGGTTTCTTAACAATAAATTCTTTTAAAATTCCGATTTTTCGTTCGATAATGCCCCTCAGATGAGCTAGTGATTTGTTAAAAAGAAATTGGAAAGTTACAACCGCAGAAGGTGTAGAATTCACTGTTTAGGTTTTTTGTGGATTCTTAGTGTTTATACATGACTCTTTTAACTTTAAAGTAAATTGATCATTTGATGTTTTTTCCTTCCTACAAACACCTTTCTGATATTATTTAAAGGGGAACTCCAGGATGTTACCAAGTTTGATTCTACTGAAGGTTCAAGATTCAAGAACTAATTTGTTATATTTCTGACAAATTGGCATTTGAAGCGGAGTTATTTTTTTTCAAAGACATGTAAAAATCTAAGTGAAACTCCGCCATCTTGGAAAAGAACCGACGGCTCAGAATGTTTTCAGCGTATCTTCAAATTACGTCACCGCGTCAAATACACACAAAAAAAACCCGTTACAGCAGGAAAAAAATACCATTTTGTAACAAACTATTACTTCTTGTTTGGAACCAATACTAGTTTAAAAACCCTGCAAAACTGCCGCACTCTTTGATTGACGCGGTTGCGTCACAAATGACCGCTGACGCTCGTGACGCGGCTCAAATCTTAACAAGATGGCGTACTTTCAATTTGTTTTTTTATCACAAGTTAAAAGTAAAAAATCTCGGCTGTTCTAATAGTTGAGGGTAATAAACAATCAAAACTATAACCAATAATATTAAGTTAAGTGAAATAAAATCAGTTTACCTTTTCCCTGGAGTTCCTCTTTACAAGTTTCCTTTATTATCAATAAGATTGTTGCAAAGCTCATTCGTCATCTTCAAATGTGTATGTTAATCTTGAAGGTTGTGGTGATGGAAAATATGTTTCATTTTACATTTTGTGATTATTATTTCAAACAATCCATTCTTAAAAAAGTTTAAGATTGTCAAACGTAGTCCGTTTCCCTACCTAAAAATGTCAGATATTAAAAGGGTTTTTTTCGCATATCCTTTACATTATTATTTGCGATTACTCAAAACAGAAACTACACTAATGTTTGTACAAAAGTAATGTCAGAGATTCGCCCCTCGTCTCTTTTCTGGCTTAACTATTGATGAATTTTATTAAGAACATATTCTCCTAAATCTCTTGGATATTTGATATTGCACTTGAACAGATCCATTTATCAATTTATTCGTGTTTATAAAAATTTAACATGCCTAGTTTTACTCAGAGGGAAATTTCCCTAAATTGAATTCTTCGATAATGACTTTAGTTTGAAATATATTTGTAGATAAGTGTGAAACCGCAGGTTTTATTCGTTTATTTGTAACTATTCCGGAATAGGAATCCCGACTACAATAATGTACGTTCGACTACCCACTTGCCAAATGTAACGCTTTTTCTCGATTTTCATTCCTGAACAATTTTTGTTCCTAAAAAGGGTACATTGTGTTTTTATAATGCACCTGCTTGGGATTTGGAAACATCTCGATCAGCTTTTGCTGGAATTTGATTTCCCAAAAGCCATGCGCCATTTTCCCAGAGTTTACGTGAGTTTTTGCTGAGGCCATTCCTTATAATCCTCATTAGTATGCAATAGTTTTACGTTGCGAAACGTGGCGTATTGTTAGCGCAGTTGGTAAATCTCTGTTTAGCACACATTTTTCCGGTGCGAAAAGTGGCGGAATAGTTATCGCAGACTCAAATCGGCTAAAGAATACCGTAATCGGTGGTAACTGATACCGGCCCAACGAGCTATTTGGCTAGGTAGGGAATAAAAACAGTTTACTAAGAACTGAGGTGTATAATTTGAGAAAGCCTGAAAATAAAATTGATAAAAACATTGAGCCTATAAAAGGAAAGACTTGATAAGCCACATGTACATTATTTGTTAAATTCCCATTACATTACGAACAGAACTTAACTCAATCTCACGAGTTTTGTCATACGAACTTTTTATATAAACGCTTTAATATAAACCTGAAATTCAGAAGTCTGTTTTGAAAATGCTGCCAATGGGACAAAAATTATAAAGAGAATTTGCCCAGCAGTTCGTATTTAATTTTGAGAAATGATTTATTAACCAAGTTTGATATATCAGAACGGGATTTTCTTTCAGATTATGTATTTGAGTGAATACAGTTTTAGAATTATTTTTCTGGAATTTATGTTTAAGTGATAACTATATGACGTTAATTAGGACGCGATTTTTTAAACGGAATGAGCACTTTCTGAAATACTTTATATGACTTGGAAAAACGTTCCTTTTGGATTTCCGATATATAGCTACAAAAGAAATATTACAGGATTGAGTGAATATTGTTCTGGTATTTATATACTGTTCATTAAATGAGATTCTTAATGTGGTTATAAATATTTCAAATTCAAACTATCAAAATTATGCATACGTAATGGTGTCGCAAGCCTTGCCCCTATCTCTATTCCGGAATAGTTAGAAGTTGACGATATTCAGGTATATTTCCATGTCGTAATGGTCTGGTACAAGTCCCTGAAAGATGTCTTAAAATACAAAAAATTTTTTAGAAACGTTTAGCTTTTGTACAGCTGTACAGGAGTCGGGAAGCCGTATATTTAATTCTCTGTGAAATTGTCTGTTTATCACAGCGTGTTCTTTTTCCCATACAGGTCTTATTTCGAAATTGTGATAATTAAGGGACTTGTAGCCATGCAGTTGAAAACGCTCTGTGGGAGGATATGAAAGGTTAGCTCCCTTCTGTTCCGTCGCAAGCGATTTATACTATTGGTATTTTATCACTTATTAAATAGCACACGGTTAAGACTTAAGAGATTGTAGCTTTGAAGATTTTATCTTTCTTAATAGTTTGCTACCTTTGCAAAACTTTTAAATGTTATGATTTTGACATTGTAACTAATATATACTATGGGCCCGTGCCTATTACAGGTTTTTCTCAATAAACTATAGCAGTCTCTCGGCAGTAATCTCACCGAGATAATTTGTTGTATTTCATTGCTGTAAACATTAAGGGGTATATCCAGGAAGGGAGAAGGTGCTATTTCTAATATGGGAACTCAATCAACGAGAACGTTAACGTGAGCGACGATGGCTTCTTGAAATCACCTTTCTCATTTACGTCAAGTGTAGATAGTACAACTGTGCTAGTAGCTAACTTGAAGCTACGATATAGTGAGCCTGTTTGCTAGCTATGCCATGCTGATGAGGCTTCAGACAATGAAGCTTTGATGATTTTCGTAACTGATGGAACGACGTCAGTATCTTATTCAGAAAATATTCAGAAACAGGATCAAGCTCGCATGATTTAGCTGGTGATTTCTGCAACAGGTCAGATAATAGATTGTCCAGTTACAGAATTGAAGTTAAGTAGTGAGGCTGGGCAGCGTACTGACTGGATAGAGACATTAAAATTCCGAGATGACCGTTTGGAGTTTACAAGATTGTCGCGTAGCTTTTTTATTTGAGTCTGAAAAAAGCTACTAAACTCTTCTGTTTAGTCTGGAAGAGATGATGGGTGGCTAACGGAGCTCAAGTCGTTGTTTCTCTCGTTTCATTTTTCTCAAGTCGTCTGTATACCATGGCGCGTTAGGGCTTAATCTCACAGAGCAGGTTTTCTCTGGTGCATGTACGTTGATTAGCGTGTGGAGGGCATTATAAAATCGGTCATTGAGTTTGACGAAGCGAGGGTAGACAAGGATGATTCAAGGTTTTCTCTCCATTTTTGGTTGTCAATACGCTTGTAATTGCGATATTGTAAGGTTTTCTTGGTAGCTGGAGGTCTTGGTAGTTGAAGTGATGGTGACAATGGTAGTAATGGTGGTGGTAGATGAAGGTGGCGATAAATGGCCGTGTTGGTGACAATGACGGTGGTGGTAATGATAATGGTGGCGATAAACTGTGGTGTTGGTGATAATGGTGGTGATAAATGGTCATGGTAATAATGGTGGTGGTAGTGGTAATGATGATGGTGGTGATAATGATGGTGGTGGTGATGATGATAGTGATGATGCTGATGGTGGTCATGAAGATGATGATAGTGATGATGGTGGTGGTGGTGATTCTGGTGGTGATAGTGTTGATGATGATTATGATAGTGATGATGATGATGGTGGTCATGATAATGATAATAGTGATGATGATGGTGGTCATGATAATGATAATAGTGATGATGATGGTGGTCATGATAATGATAATAGTGATATGATGATTGTGGTCATGATAATGATGATAGTGATGATGATGGTGGTCATGATAATGATGATAGTGATGATGGTGGTGGTCATGATAATGATAATAGTGATATGATTGTGGTCATGATAATGATAATAGTGATGATGATGATGGTGGTCATGATAATGATGATAGTGATGATGATGGTGGTCATGATAATGATGATAGTGATGATGATGGTGGTCATGATGATGATAATAGTGATATGATGATTGTGATCATGATAATGATAATAGTGATGATGATGATGGTGGTCATGATGATGATAATGATGATGATGGTGGTGGTGGTGATTACGATGATGGTGTTGATGATGATCGTGGTTGTGGTGGTGATAGTGTTGATGATGACGATGACGATGATAGTGATGATGATGGTGGTGGTAATAACGTTAAGAGAAAAATCTTTGTAATTATGACGGATTTTCTTCGCTTACAGATTTTAAAAATACCTCAAAGTTAAGAACTTTAAAGAAAACTAGCGAACAATTTATATTTTTCTTTTTATTGTCATTGCATTTTAATACTTATATATTTCTATAGTCAGCTAAGCTCGACTGATTTTATTGTTGTTTTATTTCATTATTGCACACTCCCTAGAGTTTTAATATAGTTTTATAATTTATTCATTTTATCTCTTATTTTTTAACCACTATTACGGGCACTATTGTAATTTTAAACCATACACTTGAGAAAGGCAGCAGTACGCGCTGCCGAAAATTTGTGATTAAAATCTTTTAACAGATCGGGGTTTTTTTTAAAGATATTTTAAAAAAATCAAAGATACTTCTTTTAAACTTTATTTATTCATTTTAGTTTTTGGTCCATATATTGTACATAAAAAGTTACACTGGTGTCAAAACATTGCTTACCATTGCACTATTCCCTCAGCTATTTCTAAGATAAACAAGAATTTTGCAGTTTTACAGCAAAAAAGAAAATGTAGGTTTAGCACAAGAGCAGCTCTCGTGTAGTGGCGTTGCGTTTGTGGCTGATCGTTGTTCTGTAAAACAAAAGTAAAGTTTGTTATAGAAACATTTATTTTCATTTTCTTCTTTCATTTTACACTTTGGACAGTATTGATTGTGTTTAGGTTTTAGTGTTTATGACAATGGTAAATCTCCCTCTTTTAGAGTGCCAGAAATTAATTTTTTTATCTTTTTTTGGAGAATAAGAAAATGATTGGCTTAAAAACAATGCCATCAATTTCTGAAAAAGGATAAATTTTACGCCGTGGTGATGCTGTCATGGATTGACATCATTACGCCGTGGTGAAGCTGTCATGGATTGACATCATTACGCCGTTGTGGAATAATTTGATGCTGTCGTTTCGGACAGGAGTCCTTCGTCGAAACGAATGCATGAAAGTTAAATAAAAATGTGATTAGATTAATTAAAAAATCCAAGATAACGCATCGATTCTCTGTGAGTCTGAGTTTCGCTGCTAAGCACTCCTTACAAATTTATTTAATAAAAAACATGCCTCTTTATACACAAGTTAAAAATCTAGTTAATTCATTAATGTGATGTTCCATTTTACATGTGAACTAATAGAGCAATTTGTGAAATTTACTGAGTAAAATTTCTTATGGTGGAGATAGTTATATAGTTAAACAAATCAAAATGGTACAATGGGATAATATCGTAAAAAACAAAACGAAATGAAAAAATAGAGATTTGTGAAAATATGAAAGGTTAAAAAGACGACTAACTGAAGCATTCATTTATACCGTGGGGGGATCCGACAATCGTTACCGCAGTTGATAACAGAACGACTGTATGTCATGAAAGTTGATCTCTGATCAATGCGATCACTAAAACAACGGCCAGACTTCCCGATGTACTGTATAATTTGTTGCAGTAGGAACGTTAATTTGTGGTTGTAGTAGTGCAGAAGGCTGTAAGTAAGTTATAAGCATCAGGAAATACAATACAATACATATACAAGTTCTCCCCTCAGCTAAATCCTTTCGAGCCAATTGGCCCATAGAGCAGGCGCTTATCTCCGGTTTCCGTAGTGTTAAGCGGATGAGAGTTTTTAACTCCCCCTGGACGGGACACTAATCCATCG